>BMAO01001445.1:0-32326 GCA_019973975.1 Trichonephila clavata | reverse complement strand
ATGTTTTTCACAAATCCGAACTTTATTTAAGAGAAATCAATATTCGTCTTGTTGTTGTTGCCAGAGCCTGAGGCAGGTTGAACTGCTAGATGTGCGACTGTCGTTGGTCGTAGCCTTGAGCACCATAAAGGTGACAGTACAATTTTTTAGCTCGGTTCTACCCCAATTTAAAGGGAGAACACCCTGGGGGTCAGGGACCTCCCACCTCTCTTCCCCTTCCACCAACCTCACGAGAGGACTTGCAACTCGTCGGCTATTTAGAGTACTCTTATGCCGCAAAAGCACTATACAAATAGAAACATCCATGTCTTCTTCTGGATTCGAACCCAGGCCCTAAGGCACAACAGTCAGCGTCCACTATACTGAATGGGTGCCAATAATCGTCTTATAGCATTTGATAAAGAAAATATTAATTCAAGTTTTAAAATGTTAAATTTACTCACATCTTTTAAACACCAAAGCTCTATAAAACTGCAAAATTCCGTATCGTTTAAGACCTATATCTAAATTAAGAAATATGTTACAATCAAGTATTACAATCTGATGTGTGCATTTCTAAATATTTCTTACAATCTTCTATAAACAACTTTAACAATATATCTATAATTAAAAATTAGTTAGCATATTTTTAATTACATGAAGCAAAAAAGTTTATTCTATTCAAATATTTAATGTTGAAGATCTTTCAACTCGATATATACAGAAGATATGATTAAAATACCGATACAAATATTCCCTATCGATATAATTTGTGTTAATAAGTTCGAAAAATTTATATATAGAGCTCTTATTACTTTAGTACTAAAAGAAAAGTTATATAATTCATAACAGAGATCAATATAAACTACGTTGTAGCAGTTGAATCATCAATACGTCTGATTACATTAATCCTTTATCTTGCAGATAAATACATTTCGTATAATATATATCCCTCTGCTATAGTATTATTGAAATTCGATTTCTAAAGCAAAGTTATAGTCAGCGCAGAAGATTGTAGATGAAATAAGAGTTATTTAAGTCGGTATTATATATTACCTTTTGAGACGTCCTTCTTATTTATTTTATCAATTTAATCTATGTATATAAAAATGGATGCTTGTAAATATGACCTTGCCTCCCTTCAACCCCGTTCAACTGATCACTTTGAAAGTTGGCATGTACATGTATTTTTTGTGGAGAAGGTTTTTGTGCTATCATCTTTGTTGCAGCTTCCCACAAGGTGGCGCTACAGCATATCAATTTCTGCACTGTTCAATCCATTGTCAAGTTGGCAACTTGGCTCTATCGCCAAGCTATGTTTCCATTGAATCGTCATTATTATGTAAGGAAAGACGTTGCTTGTGAATATTACAATTTTAATATAAAATAAATACAACAGAAAGTAATATTAACGTATTACACATCCAGATATAAATTATTTACACTATTTTATGCGTTCATTACACAGAATTTATAACAATGTGTTTCATTTTCTCAGCAGAGATCAGCTTAGGAAGATGTTTTCAAAAATCTACACACAAGAGACTTACTGGGCGTTATCAATTAAAAAAATCGTTTTTATCAGCTATTAGGTCTACAGATTTAAAACTTAACGAATATGATTTTTTTTGTTCTGCTGAGGTATGCAAAAAGTTTTTTTTTTTATATTGCAGTTCACGTAAAATAAACTCATTGAAAACTCCTTTATCCTTCAATCTGTATTGTTTAATTTTTCAATTCACCCGTGCAAAGAACGGGTATACTAGCTAGTAAAATTAAAGGTATTTTCTTTAATTCTCACTGTCAATAATAGTATGAGCAACCAATTGCTCTTAAACTTCAAGGTCGAGGCTTGACATTGGAAAAGTCGGAACTTAAATGTCTTTAAGTAAACATGCACCAGATCTCTAATAAATGAAGATGTCATTTCTTCCTTACGAATCGGAGCATCCAGGGACCATCAGCTGAAGTTAATATTTCAGCTACAGTCAATCGATCGTAAATATTGTGTCACGTGGTTTTCAAAGAGGCGCGTTGCAAATTGCATTCAACTCTGAAATTTAAAATTGAAAGGAGAGAGGGAGAGAGATTGCAAACGTTCAAGGGAGTGGACATGTCTGTGTGGACTGTGTGTGTGTGTTTTATTAAAAATTTTATTTATATTATAAAAGTTAAGGTGCAGATAAGTTATTGTAACTACATTCCGATATACAAGTACACACTAACACAACCTAGTTAGCTATAGAAATAATTTAATTCAATCTACATGCATGAAATTATCAAGAATATTTCTATTTTCAATGTTTTCTAAAGTATTCAAACTATGAAATCATACAATCAAATCGCGTTTTAGTATTAATAGTCGAGAAAGACAAAAGTGTGTGTGTGTAATGTGGATAGATTCTTATTGTGCATAAATAATCTATGCTCAATGAATACTAGTGGAAAACATTATTGTATTATATTACAATCATTACGTAGAATCGGCACTATTGCTGCTTTTAGTTACTTGTGTGATTTTAAACATCCAATTATGCATTTAAAACAGTTTAATAAACTGTTTCATAAGTGAAATTAAACTCTTAATGAAAATATGGCGTTAAAAATTGTAACTCTATACATTTTGAAAAATGGAGGGGGAAAAAAAGATTTTTTATAAATAATTAGCTTAGTGTAATTATGACAAAAAGGAATATTATTTTTTAAAAGCGTTATAAGTTACTGATGCATGAAACAGATACTTTTTCGCAAAAATGCTGGTGCTTTTATTAATAATTGTGAAATTTATTTTTTTTATTCACGTAAAACATAGCATTAAAACTGTATATCGATACTTAAATAAATAAATTGAATATAAAGTTTTAGAATAATATGAATTAAATAAGTTATTATATTAATTTTTTTAAATAAAAGTAATTCATATTTATTTCTGTCCACATTAAATCTATACTTTTTTAAATTATCCGCAATAAGAATTTTCATTCTTTTAACTATTTATTAGAATTAATATCTAATTTTTGGGGTAAAATTTTAATTTTTTAAGCATTTACAGTCGATTTATAAACAATTTCATCATTATTACAAACAAGAAGTGCCCAAACTCTGCACAGCCACATTCCTTGTTGGGAATACATAAAAAATACTCAAAGAACTAGCTACATAGCCCAGCGTTGCACGGTTTTTTTCGTGTTAAAAATTTTTCCCTTCCTTTCTCAATATTAACACTTCCAGGGGTGGGGGGTAGATACCAGTAGAATATTCTTTTTCGAAATTTCTTTGACTTCCTTGCCCGATTGTACGGTTTCTTTCCCCTCCGTTTAGTCCGGCGTTGCGCGGGCTTTTGCCGAGTGTATAACTTAATCCCCATGGAAATGTCATCTTTCACTCATGAGTCCATCGCTTCTGTATGCGTGTGTACGTACACAATTATTTATGTAATTATGTCATTAAAATTCCCTTTTCCAAAATTTGTTTCACTTCTTTTCATTGTCAGACAGGTTTCTTTTCCCTCCATTTAGCACGACTTGCACGGATATTTTGAATGCATAACATATTGCCATTGAAATTCCCTGAATAAATGTTGATACATAATGGATCATGATGGGACTCCGGCTCATTTCTGTGTTCCTGTGCGTGATTGCTTAATATGGCATATCCCGGCCACACGACCAGACGTGGGGATCCGATTCTATGGCTTCCATGGTAACGCCGTTGGATTTCTCCCTATGGGACAATTTTAAGGAATTAGAGTATCGGGGACAAACGGACTTAATTTCTCGTCTGCATGTTGTTTGTATTTCGGTGGACATCGTACTGCTGTGACTTGTGCCCTCATCCATTACACGGTGTGCTCAAGCCTGACTCGATATGCATGGAGGACAATTTGAACTACCTTCATTAATTTTTGAAAAGACTGCTACTGATTTGTCTAATGTGATGTTTCTTCTTTCAGCACAGGCAGTGACGTCATACTTTGTTTTTCGTAAATAATGGATCGTACAGATACAGTTCGATGAGCATTTTTTTATGTATTCCCAACAAGGAATCCAGCTGTGCAGAGTTTGAGAGCTATTTTTTGGGACACCCTGTTTGTTTTTACCAGTGGCGTACACAAGGGTGGGATTTAGGAGTTCAAACCCCTTCTTTAGATTTAAACGAGCTCTAGACGCGTTCTGAAGTTTAGAGTGGCAACGCGTACTGATTCGAGGTACTGCGCCTGCGCAAGTGCCACGCCTGGGGTATTCGGTGTTTACCTCTCGACGAGTGAGATCGTTTTTAGCTCCGTCAGCGAGCTGAGTGTAGATATTTTGGATTTCGCTAACTGTCTCGCCACGAGAGAATACAACAAGCTTTGTGATGCGATGATTTCAATGATTGTCTCTCGAACAGCGATCTGTGAGCTCCACCAGGAAGATTTGCGTGAAGGTTTTTGAATCTGCCGGAGGTAATGTGTTGGTTGTCATCATGGCACATTCTTTAGTGTTTCCTCTAAAAGACAATTATTCAATCCTGAATTAGAATTATTATTTACCTAAACCGTTTTCCTATTGGATGAAAATAGTTATATCTGTGTGTCGTCCTTTGTGTTTGTAAACAAACCATTAAACATCATTCCAGTATCATCAACTGACAATCCTAGGCCATTTCAAGACCAACAGGAGTTTAATTTTTAGTATAAAGGTTGCGTCTCGGGGCTTTCCGTCTATATATATATATATATATATATATATATATTGTCTGAAGTTTAAATTCAAATGTAAACCAAGCAAACATTTACATTTTATGGATTTATTTTTTATATTTTAACTCAACTTCTTCGAAACATTACGGATGTCGCGAGATCGATTTTCATAAAAATAAAAGAAAATTTGTTATTTCGCCTTCCTTTGCTTATTCCACCGAAAACAGCTCGAGTTTATTAAAATCGAGAGAAGAAAGTGTTAGAAAATATTTCTTTTTTCGTTTTTGCAGCCACAGACACTTTCTTTCCGAATTTTTCTTTCTTGTTTTACTTTCTGAAAATATTTCCTTTAATTTACTTTAGCTTCTCTTTTATAAACTGAAATTCAATATATTTCATTTAAGGCATCGAAAATACATTTTTATTTGTAGTTTCTTTTATGAAAAAGAATTAGATTAAGTGTTAACACACAAGCTAAATTGATTATGAGTTTGAATAACAAATAATAAAACGGATTTCAGCTCTTAAAAAATAACCACATTTCGACACAAGAATATTTGAAATAAATAAAGATTTTTAGTTTTGTTTTGTGAGAGTTTTCCTCTTAAAATTATCAAAAAAAATATTCTCTGATAATATATTGAATAATAAACTCTAATAAATTAAATTAACTCTTACTTCATGGGGTTTTATATTATTGGTTTATTAATTTGTGTCCCTTTTTGCAGGTATAATTACATTCTTGTTAGTTAGGATTTAGTAACTGTAAAGAAATATTTTGCAATAATTTCTTTTAAAAAGTGAAAAAAAGAATTTAATAAGCACTGAAGGTATTTAAGATATATGTAAGTACAGAAATGCTTAAAGTTATAAATTGTATATTATCAATGTGTTTTATTGCATAATACAATATCGTTGCATTTAAAAATTATGCAAAACCACGGTTAAATAAAATATCTTAATAAAATCATGTCTTAAACTTCAAGTTATTAAATCTATCACGCATTCTAATTTAGCTACAATAAAAATGTAATAAAATTATCTATAACTGCAAAATAAATTATGCTATTTTACAATAAATTCTGAGTAAACGCATTCATGATTCTTCAGGTAAAAGGCAATTTAAATATTTTTTATAAAAAAAGAATCAGAAAGAGTTTTATCATCACTTCACTATATTTAGAAAGTTAATGCCAGATTATAAAGCTTAATATACGTGCCTTATATATCAAATTAATTATATCAGACACTTCTTTTTCTAAGTAAAATGAAAATGATCTCATTTTCGTAAAATGAGCATAATTGAGCGAAGGGAGCCTTAAGCTGGAATTAGCACGTTTGCCTTCAACATGATTTTAATTGAACTTGCTTCATTCTGTACATAAGAACTTGAGAAGAAATGATCTCATATTGATTTGTAGAGGGTATCCCATGCTATAATCTCTACAGCTATTTTATCATTTTGTTTCATATGAAAACCTCGCTTTGGGTAGAATCGACTTTGTAAGTAAATGCGTATTGCTATGTAAATAGAAATATGATTATTGGATGAGTTTTTGATAAATATATAGGCAGAGGATAAGTGAGCCACAAGATGGGAATTCTCTTAAGTAAACTTTGTAAAATACAGGAAATCTCAGAATGGGAATTCTTGAGTGAAACTCTCCGGAAGAGGTCTAGAAAATGGATTGAAGTATAATTGTGTGTGTTAAAAGATTTCAGCTTATAGAGATCGCAAGCTAAATAAAATATTCCTTACCATATTTATTTCATAAGAGTTAAGTAAATCGCTCGTCGTCCTCCGGTGTAGTAGTTAGCTACACTGGCTGCTGTGCCGTAGGGCCTGGATTCGAATCTCCTAGGAGACATGGATGTTTGTAAATGTTTTGTGCCTTTGTGTGTGGCAGGGGGTACTCTAAATAGCCATCCAGCCGCAAGTCTTCTCGTAAGGTTGGTGGAAGGGGAAGAGAGGTGGGAGGTCCCTGAACCACCCAGGGTGTTCTCCCTCTAAATCGGGGTTGAACCGAGCTAAAAAATTGTACTGTCACCTGTATGGTGCTCAAGGCTACAACCAACGACAGGCGTACATCTAGAATGTCCAACCTGTCTCAGGCTCTGGCAGCAGCTTTTCTTCCTTCCCTTTGGGAAGGACAAGACAACCGCAACAACAAGTAAATCGCCCCGTATATATAATGCTAATGCTTTAAATGTTAAATATTCAAAGCTTAACTAAAAAGAGCTTATTTCCTACACTGCTACGTATGTAATTAATTCTGATCCAGAATCGTCAAAATTGACAAGGAGTGGAGGCGAAGGAACTAAGGTACAATAAGAGTAGCGTTGGATTACATCTGGTCTTCTGTGCTTGAGAGCATATGGAATGTTGTGTCTTTGTTGACCTCACAAGTAGGATTAGAAGTGTGTGAAAATGATTTGCGAGAATAATTTTCATTGTTATAAATTTAACCTGATTGTGAAAAATATTTTATTTTCTAATGAGCTCAACTCTTAGGTATTCATTGTCACAAAACAATCACGGAATTTCGGCCAGCCGATGTAAGCGCCGTACTATTACCAGTTCTGGCTATGTATATTTCACACCCACACACACACAACCACATTAACGCATACAAAAATATAAATACATTTATAAGTATCTACACATTGTGCAAGGAAAAAAAATTAAAGAAGAGGGTTTTTCGTTTTAAAAATTATTTGAAAGAATTTTAATGCTAGCACAAAATTACCCAAATTTATTTTTAAATTCAAAATTATGTATGTTATTTTCTAATTTTACCATTGTGAATTAGCCCCATTGTCGTGCAAATGCCTAGTTAACGTATCAGTTCTTCGTTATTGCGCTTGACGGAGCTTTGACTGGATCAAATATAGAACTAACATTTCGACTTGAGCGTGGTAGGCCCCAATGCTTGATTCAGTCATAACGCGGCTGCTAAGGACACGATTCAATGTGCAACATAAAGCATAATCTATTCTTGAACTCGTAAGCATTTGTCTAGCCGAAAGCTAGAACTAGCTATAATATAGTTACATTAAACACTAGAAGAAATATCGTGCGAAGAATAAAAAATTACAAAAAGTGATATTTTCTCCACTTAGGCGTAATCTAAATTGGATTCACAAACGAATGAGAAAAGTGGCACCTAAATAAATGCCTTTCTTGCTGAAATATCACGTCGCGTATCTGTCTTATTTTGATCCTTAGTATAGCTGAATGTAATATCAAAGAAGTTCAACGTACGACGTACTGACCACGGAGGTCAAGATTTTTTAAACGGTCTAAGATGCAAAATAAGACAAACTATGCAAACAACGCATTTAACTAGACAAGTTAAATGCGTTGTGTGGGCCGTGGGTAGCCTAGTGGTTAGAGCATCGGACTCCAGACCGGAAGGCCTGGGTTTGATGCCCGATGCCACCAAATACCCTCCGAGTACACACGGAGAATGTGCTCGTTAAATCAGGGAGTCAGAAAGTCTTGTGGGCTGGTCGTAGCAGAAACCACGGGTACAGGGGGATGGTGAATATTTCCCTCCCTCCAGTTCCATACCTAAATTGTGGATGTGGAGATAGATGGCGTCGCCATCTATCGTTTAGAAGTCCGACTTGTCTCAGGCCCTGGCAACTTTCATTCCTTCCCTTCGGGAAGGACATAGCAACAACAAATGTGTTGTGACTCCCTCATGTCAACATGGCTTGGTTAGTTGATTGTTAAAAAAGGAACACTTTGAAACTACATGAGGGCTATTGGCAACGGACCTTGTAAATTTGAACTTTCGTCGAGTGACGAGGATGATAATTGAGCTGGTATTGCAATCTTAATCACTGTAATGGGTTCTGTTCGCGATTCTTATAGAGGCCACAGCAGCCTAGTGGTCTAGGTAACGGACTTGTGGTAGATGTGTCATGAGTTCAAGCCTTATACTGCTGAAGACCCACCATGCAGAGGATCCCAATGCACGTTCCCCCGTTGTTGCTGTGGGGAAGTTAGGAGAGGGGGTATCAGTTCAGGTTTCGTCCTCTTCACTTGACCATGGTTCAAAAAAAAAAGGCCGTCGCCAATAGCCCTCGTGCAACTTTATAATGGGACATAAAAATAACTCTCACTATCGAGCGATTTTTACTAATCCTCTAGAAAAAATATTTTTTAACGTTGTATGATAGTTAACCACTTTCTGTAAAGGAACCGAGATTTGTGTTAATGAGGATTGCTATTTAAAGTCAAGTGAAGAGGGAGATTAGAGGGAGGTTGGTGGTTGTGTTATCATACGGAAATACGGAGAAGTAATAGTTGAAACAAATGAGGTTCAAGAGAAAGGATCCAACTGGTCATTTAGTATTATACAGGATCTACTTGTCGCAATAAGAATTGAATTTATGATTATAGATATTTAACTAGTCAGAAACTTGATGGGTCGAATTTAGATAGTGATTTGACAGTCATAAACAAAAGTGTTTAGTTTATGAAAATGTCTCTTCTTTTGGTACATTTACACACTTCCGTGGGCTAGAGCTCGTGACAACACTTTCACATCTCACTAACGCGAGGACTTAAAGCCTTGACAGAGTTAACATGCCTCAGTCTCTTTACCAATTCTCTTCGTTTCGGACATGGCGAAACGTAAATGTGATTAATGGAATACCAACTCAGTGACCTCGTTATCTGTTTGTGGTAAAAAAAAATGAAAGATGTAAGTACAAGATTTGAGTTGGGCAGAATAGACTGCTGAAAGCGTTAAATAAACAAAAGTTGTTTATGTTACTCACATTAAATTTTAAAAAGATGAAGAATGCACATTTTTTTAGTCTGAAAACAATTCAGGACGAATTAAATTAGAAAAAAAAAATCTGTTCTATTTTAGAACAAAATTAAAGTGCTCAAGCAACTTTTAGAAACATTCAAAACTAAAAAAAAAAGAATCCTTATAAATTTCAATATGATTTTTTTTCTTAAAATAATTCTTCAAATCAGACAGTCAACAAAGAGAGTATCAATGTTTGCTATATTTCAACATAAATTATATATAATTCATCAATCATATACGATCACAAAAGCATATTACTTTTCAAGTAAAGCTATTTTAAAAGATTAAGTGAAAAGGAAAATATTTTAGAAAAAGAAAACTAACTGTACAATAAAAAAGCAACAAAGTTTAAAAAATACTATGTGTTGATTTTTAAAAATCAGAAAAATCCATGAAATATACGATAAAAAAACGTGTGAATATTTTAAATATCATATTACACAAAATTTCAAACACCAATCAGAAGTAATTTCTTTCTTTTCTTTTTTTTTTTTTTTTTTTACTGTTTTCCTGTTTTACATAGCATTCCAAATGTATTAGGTTTGAGTCCTGACACAATGCAAGAATTTTTATTACATGCTTAATCACTAAGCACTTAAATCTAATGTTTATAAAAATACTTTTTCAAATTCAGGAAAATTAAATACAAGTGTATTGTAGTCGATATAAATTTTTCAAAGAAAATTTTGTCCATCGAAATGAGAATAGATCAAACAAAGGCCGCAATCAGTCATCGCAAGATATTTAAATATTTCAAATTTATAACATTTATTAGATTTATTTGCGTAAGTCTTGGAATACATTTACTACACACATCTTTTGATTAAATACAAAGGTTAGTATACAAAATAGAGGGGGGGGGACCAGAAATTTTTCCTTTTATCTAAGGCAGTGGTCCCCAACACCCGGTCCGTGGATCAAATAGTACTGGGTCGTACAAAGAACATTAAATTATCTTCATTTTATTTACTGTGATGTATTTCTCTCGGGTATGCGCGACTTTTTATGAAAATATCTTTATATTCAATGTTAAATCCCTTGTATGTCATTTTTTGGTATGATTGAATTTTATACTGAAGGCTTGTTTAAATAGAATTAAATTAAAATTATTAAATCAAAACAATCTAAAATATAAACAATCAACTTCTCCCCCCCCCCTTTCTCAAAGGGCCGTGGTAAAATTATCAAACGTTGACCGGTCCGCGGCAGTAAAAAAAGTAGGGGATCACTGTTCTAAGGAATATTCTTTCATAAGAGTAATTTATTATTTTAAATTTACTGTGATGTTTTGTAACAATAACGTTTTGTTTTATTTCTTTTTATTCCTCTAATGTAAATCATTTCCCCTTTTTTTTTTATTTAATTGATGATTTAAAAAAGGCATGCAAGTACTTAGTGTTTCAAAGCTGTTAAAATTATCTAATTTTTAATACAAAGAATTACATAATTATAAAAAGATATAATCAGAAATAATTATTCAGACATAGCACATAGAATTTTCTTTCAAAATCTAATCCTTACTTTTTCAAAAAAAAGTAATATGGGGCAGCAGTAGCCTAGTAGTCATGGTTACGAACTCATGGCTGGCGTGCCAAGAGTTCGAGGGAGGCCAAGTGCCACTAAAGATTCGTCATCTAGAGGCGCTGATTTAAGTAAATTTCGAGACTCAACGTCCCCTCGCTGGCATGGTGTGGATGCTCGGAGAAGAGGTTGTGACGGATCTATACGCGACTCTCTATTCCTTGAATTTCAAATATGTTCAGAGACTCAAGTCCACTCGTATGGCATATGGTGTGGAATAGCTCGGAGAAGAAGGTTGTGACGGACCTATACGCGACATTCTACTACAGTTCTATTGGCAACAGGGAAAATTATCGAATGCGAATCGCGCTGAGGCGCTGTTAAACAAAATGTCGTCATGCAGGAGAAAGCGTACTGCGTTTCGAATATGCAAAACTCTCGTAACTGTTGGCAAAGACATTTTCACAGAAATTTCGTAAAGAACCATCGCATCGGCATAACATAAGCAGGTGGGTGAAGCAGTTCCAGGATACCGGCTGCTTATGCAAGAACAAAAGCCCAGGACGAAAAGAAACAAAACCCGAAGTGATTGAAAGAATTAGTGATTCGTTTTTACGGAGTCCCTCAAAATCAACGCGACGTGCAGGTGCAGAACTGGCTGTCCCTTGCAGAACGGTGGGGTGTGTTTTACGGAAGCGTCTCCAATTCAAGCCGTATAGATATCAGATGGTCCAGGCTTTAAAACCTACTGACAAACCGTTGCGTAAGAATTTCTGAGTGAAATTTCAAAAAAATCTCGACGTGAATGGTTTTGAGAACACACTGGTGTTTACCGATGAAGCCACGTTCCACTTATGTGGGAAAGTTAATCGCCATAATTTACGATTTGGGGCACGGAAAATGTACATAATTCATATTCAAATTGGCATATTCGAAAACGCAGTACGTTTTCTCCTGCATGGACGACATTTGTTTAGCAGCGCTCTGCGGAGTTTATCATTCGATTTTTTTTGTTGCAATAAATTGTATAATTGTAGTTGCAGATAAATTTTTCGCTGATAAATCATTACGGCAGTCACATGCGCTATTTTTTTTAATTCTATGAACACCTGTATTATATAAATTCTGTATTCGCGAGTTTGAAGAGTTGGCAAGTTAGCTGGTGAGTTAGTTTTGTTAGTTGAAGTGTGAAAGATCGTGGAATTATTAAGAGAATTTGGAGTTTGTGCATGAAAAAGATTATTGAGAGTGAATCCATCGACAGTGATTAAATCCAAATAAGGATCTCCCGCAAGATTCAAGTGTAGGATCAGCTTCATAAAAGTACAGGTATCGTGATCCTTGTTTAATTAGAAGTTAGCTTATTAGTGTGCGACGTAGTTTATATTGAGCGCGTTTAAGATATCGTGGAATCAGTTGAGGGTCCGTATTATTATCCCCGTGCTATTGAAACTCACCTCCACGCTCTACTATCAGATCAGTTATCTTAATTAGTTTGTTATTGTGTCTGATTGATATTTTGGTGTCTATAAATTAATTAGAGTGGAACATGTCTAGTGATTATTCAGTTTCTCCCCCACACCTAGTCGGGTCTGCGGGTAGACAAGGGGTTTCAGATGGAAGCCGGAACCGTCCGGCATTACAAGGTGCTAGCAAAGGTGTCGTCCTCATTACTTCACCGTGGCTCAAAATTACGAGGTACGTTAGTAAACTCACCCAATAAGTAACATAGAAGTTTTTATATAACATTATAAAAAATAGATGGCAATATAATTCAAGACCAAAACAATTTATATTAATGACGAAGTGTAATTCAATTCCAAATGAGCTTCAATTTTATTTTCTATTAAAGATATCCGACTACCCTAAAATTGTGAATTTTGCAGAAAATTGACAAATTTTTTATGATTTTATTTTATAGGCCATCTTATTAGCTTTACAAAAATACCAAGTTTATCATTTTCCGTCCACTAGAACAAAAACTACAAGTGTTTTAGAAAAAGCAGATGTCTTTACTTTAAGCAAGATGTCATATACTTTAAAACGCGTTTTACTCGAAATGTGATTTTTTGAAAATAAACAAACAGGGTCAGTGATTGCTAAAAAAGTTTTGAAAACAATAAACTGAAATTTTTTGTGTAAGTTCTATATTGTAGTAGAAGTGTTTTAACCGTCAGATTCATCAATCACTGTTTTATTACAAAATTTACAGTCCCTTATGTGAATATAATCACTGTTTTTTTAAGCAATTTCATATAATAACTGAGATAAAGTGCTCTAGTTTTTGTAAAAATTAAAATATCTCCTATCCTAAAGGTCATTTCGACAATGAATAACATAGCAACACATCAGAATGGAAAAATTGAATATTTGTTCATAAACCTTCGGTACAGAATGGACCGCGTTTATTTTATTTTTTGTCAATTTTTACTCATTATTTTCCATTTTAGTTATAATAATTTCTTTTTCTCTTCTTAATTTTAGCATATTTTTCTTAAAATGTATTAAACAAATCTAAAAACATAAAAAAAATCTACATATCTCTATTGTTTTTTGGAAAAAAAAAGTTGTCGCAACCAGTCGGATACCTTAAGGGGTGAAAATTTTCATTACTTTTTAAAAACTCGTACTTAAAAATAATCGTAATTCACGATTTAGTTCACTCAGTTTCTAATTAGATAAACATATTTTATGGGTATAAACCACATTCTCACGAAGTAATTAAATAGTAATTTATGATTGTCAGTTAATTTTTAATTAAAGTAAAACTTAAAAAACTCTATTAATCTGTCAATGTTGTACATATTAGCAAGATAATAAATAAACTAAATAATTAAATATAGATTTACTATCCATAAATTATATTTAATCAAGAGACAGCTTGTGTCTAATAAAACTTAAAATTTGTTATAAAATATTGTCATGATTATGCTTTAATTGAGCGTTATAGAAAGCAGGAAGTAAACCTGGTTAAAATGCCTCGAATTCCCCGTTTTGAGCTCATTTGTTTAATTCGCTTAATTTCCTGAAGTTACGATCCAGTTTTAAATAAATTAGTCTTCCTGACTGCACCTAATTTTCCTTTAAATTCTTGTAATTCTTATTACCAAACCAAGAAGGCTGTGGAGTATTCAAGCATTTAGAGAAAATTAAAGTTTTCAGAAATCAATCTTTGAAATAAATTATTTAAAACCTTTACATGGGAAAGTGGAAGAGTTGTTCCTTTCTAAACATAATCGTAAAGAGTTTCTGAAATTGCAATTTAATGAGTTATTTAAGTGTTCTTAAGTTGGTACAAATTGAATTTAAAATTTTAATACATTTGCTTCCTATGACCTAATAAATCAAACTAAAGTAGTAGTAAATAAAAAAAAGTTTCATTTACTGCATAAATGTCTCAAGCATTATAAAATGTATTATAGAAGTATTGTAGAAGAACACATTGTTTAAAAAATCTCACTCTTAAAGAATATTATAACAGAACATTACTGTAGCCTCAATGTAAAAATTATTCAATTTTTTTTTAAATTAATATTTTTATGCGTAGTTTTTAATATTAATAATTTATTTATAAAATAAAAAGCTGTTAATGAAACTTTTTATGTTATTTATGTATTTCAACAAAAACATATCATTTTAACAAATAATATTTTAAAGTACTTTATGTTTTAGTGTTATTAGGAATTAACTTGGCAAACCTTAACGAGTGATAAAAATCGCTTACAAGCATTTTTGTATTCGAATATATTGTTACGAATTTCCTGCGATGTGCTTAGAGTAAATTCAATAAGCAGAATCCTTTTAAAAAAATAAATAAAGCTATTTATTTAACGAAGACTACAAGAATAACACTGCGCATTCAATAGCTCAGTCACCAGCCTACAGCTTGCTTGCTGTCTAAGGCTCAATACCACTCCAATAAAAAAAAAAAAAAAAAAAAAAAAAAAAAAAAAAAAAAAAAAAAAAAAAAAAAAAAAAAAAAAAAAAAAAAAAAAAAAAAAAATAAGACAGTCACTAAAGTCTTCCGCTTAAGCATTTTTTTATTTTTTTTTTTTTTTTTTTTAAGGCTTTTCCATATATCCACTCCTAATCTTTCGTGCTTGTTTTTATATGCTCTCTGCCGGAAGTGACGTCACTAACAGGAAGTTATGTCATATTAGAAAAATCCAGAACCTTGGAGAGAATTCAAGAAATCAGGATCCTCTAGAAAATTCTCTCTGTCGCCAAGGTTTCCAACTTCCGTCGCCAAACTTGGCGAAATGTCGCCAAATTTGGCGACAAAAATTAGTTGCCTAAAACATCGCCAATGAGCCAATATCTCGCCAATTTGGCGACTTGCTATTGAAATACAATGGGATACATATAACATTCATTATCATAAGACAAATTACACCAATTTACAGAATTCGTAACAATATGGTCACAAGTTACTCTACGTAGCTCAAATGGAAGCATTAGAAATAAAAAGACATATATATCGTTTAATGACTGAATCTTTTACAAGATTATGAACAGAATAATGAATCTTTGTGATTATTAAGGGTTCATGAGAAAAATTAAAATGAAATGCTCTTTTTAACCCTTTGTGAGATTTTGGGAAGTATACTACCTTCCACATTCATTTTTAAAGATCGTTCGTAAGTTATTTTTCCACCTACGATTTAAACAGAAGATATTTGGGACCTCAAGACGGAATAAATTTTCAGCTCCTTCAGCACAACTGTATTCTGAATTTTCATGTCGAAAAGGATAATCTATATTAGGGGTCGGCAACCTATGGCATGCGTGCTACATGTTACACGCCGTACTATTTTCAGTGGCACTCTTTGCACAGATACAAATTTGTAAGTTTTTGAGTGGATGAAATTGGTAAATTTATTATGGACCTTATTTGACAAACTTCATCAGAATTATAGACATTTACCAAATTACGAAAAATTCTGAAAGATAACTCTAAAGATTTTACTGCTATTTTGTTAATTATTGAATGTCTTTGCTGGAGAGATTTAATTGTTTGAAGAGAGAAAACTTGCATGTATTCTGCTTTCCACTTTTGGTTCTAAATATCTAAGTAAAAAAAATCTTTCCTCATATGAAAATATTTCAAGTCCGCAAAGAAATTGTTTAACAACTGAATGCTCAGAATCGTGTCAAACTGGAAGTCACACATTATATATACCCCTGATTTTGCGATATGAAAGAAGAACGGTGCAAGCACTAGGATAGCACTAAAATTTCTATTTAACTATAATGAAGGGAAATACTTACATTTCAAGTTGTATATTTCTTAATTTTATAGATATGTTTAAAAATACATAACATATGTACAATTTTAATTTATTTTATTCTTGTTGAAGAAATAATTATATATTTTTTGATGTTTATTTTATGTTAAGAAATATCTTTAAATGATGTAAAATTAATTTATAATAAAACACTATAGATATCTATATTATTGACCTCTATTCTCTAACTCGGCAAGCATTATCGTGGAAATCGAATTGTTTCAAAAATGTCTACTGTGTGGCACGCTGATTCATATGAGTAGATTGGTTTAGCACGCCACAGCTAAGAGGTTGCCGACCCCTGGTCTATATGCTTCATGAGCATCAAGAAAAGTATTCTAGTTGACGAACGATTGATTATAGTTGGTGACCATATGCCAACTTTATAAAAAACATGTAGACGTTGACTTTGCATATAGTAAACAATACGTTTTTTGTTTACATTAAAAGTGACACAATGTATAACAGCATACAACACAACAGAAAAGATACAGACAAATCCATGCCTTCTCCGATCGCCCATCCCTACCCCCGTCAGCTTCACTGCCACTATACGGATGCGCACAAGATACGTTTGTGAGCACAATGCCCACTATGTGTTGATCCCTGTTTTCTGAAATTTCGTGGAAAATAATATCAACAAATTCTTAAAATGTTTAATATAAAATATACCTAATTCATAATTTCTTTTGTAGATTTTAGTATTTGTAAATTATATCTTATAAATATAATGTAACGCGGTATAAAAAAAATTCGTGCCAAATAAGATGTCCTATCTTTGAATAACCTCCAGTGGGCGGAAGGAAGCATATACTTTCCGCCATAAAGTATTCTTAAAAATCAAATTAATTTTAGGTAATAAGGTAACTGAACTTTTTTAACACCCTTTTATAAGCTTCACTTGTATGTAACGAAATCTTTGAACTCAACTTTTACCCACTTTAAAAGGTCAGATTAATTCGAAATTCTGCTCACTTGTCCGGGACTGATGGCAATATAATAATTTAATAATTTTGTTCCATTGTCCTGATCAGGATTAACGATTTCCCATTTTCAGATTCCCTCCCGCATCTAGCGACTTATTTCAGATCCCATTTCCAGATTTGGTAACTAATTCCCGATTTAGCGACTAAAAGATTGAGTTACAAGTTAGTTTGATTAACTATAAAAGGGTGTTTTTTTTGTTTTTTTTAAAAATATAATTTCATTTATAAATAAATCTCAATCCCAAAAATACTTTAAAAAACAATACCAGAAAAAATGACCCTAAAATGGTTAAATATCTTTGATGTTTTAAATTATTTTCTTCAGATTTAAAATACCAAATAAGATAATTTTCTTTTATCTATGGAATCTTCTTTTTTTCCCCTTTTGTGATTACTTCTGCTACATAATGTAAAATTTGCGTGCTAAAGTTTTGATTTTTTTTTTTATTTAAAAATAAATTTTCAAAAATTCAATAGTAAACGAATTATTAATAAAATAATATTCTTTTCGACAATGCTTTAAAATTTCCTAATGATTAATCTTATAGATTTTAAAATTATGCTGTTTAAAATATATCGCATAACGAGAAATAGTTATAGCAATTTTTTGCTTCACAGTGAATAATTAGTAAACCAATCCCTAAAACGCCATGAAACAAGAGTAATTTATACAAGATAAAACGTTTGCAAATGTAAATTACCCCAAACATTTGAAATGCTACGACGATTACCACAACCATTCTATTTGTATTTTTCTTTTCTTTTTCTGGCAAAATAATTTGTGGTTCTAATTCTAGTGGTGCATTTTCTTTGAGCAAATAAAGAAATGCTCTATTATTGTTATTGGTATTTAGATCACAAAATACTAATAATGTTAAGTACTGCATGTAATGATACATTTCCTGCCGTATCTTCTCTTCAACTGAAAAGCCATTGCAGCAGTGAGAAACAATAAATGAGTTGGAATGTTTTCAAAAAGGCAAGAATCCAAAATATGCGGGTTCGATTTATCACTCAGAACTGTATATTTTGGTGAGATACTACATTTAAATACCTCTTAGTGGCTTATTATTTTATTCAAAAGCATCTGTTCGATGAGGATATTTCTTTTCATTTATATGTGTGTTTTGAATTTTAAACGTATATGTATTCATTTATTTAATAGAATTATAATACTTTAAAAAACACCTCGATTATAGCTAAGAAAAAAAGATGAAAGTTTGCATTTATTAACATAGGATCAATTTTTATTATTTTATTCAAAGGCATCTGTTCGATGAGAATCTTTTCATTTATAAGTGTGTTTTGAGTTTTAAACGTATATGTATACATTAATTTAATAGGAGTATAATACTTGTAAAAAACATCTCGATTATTTTAAAAAAAGAAAGTTTGTTTTTATTAACATAGGATCCATTTTTTGGTTTCCACTTAAGAAAACAATGTTTTTAATACTATAATAAAAGCATTAGAATTGTTAAAATGCAACCTTTCAAACATTTACTAAAATATTTGAATTAACCTTTAAATGTGCGTAGCTATATAGATCAGCATCGTATATTTAAAACCTCACATTTCTTCATGTAACAACCTCTGCATAGTGTTTTCTCTTAATTTTAATTTTACTAAAACTATTTTATTGTTTCCGAAAGCAACTAGAATCTTGGACAGTTTATTTCTTTACGTGCGACACAAGTTTCATTGTTTGTCCTCAAAATTCAAAAAATTAGAATAATTCTCAGAGTGGCTCAAAAAGTTAGTATAATACATAAAAAAAGTATAAACGAAAACTATTGTAAATAGTTAATATGTAAACACATCTCCCATGACTTTAATAACCTCAAGCTTACCATTCGGCATACTTTAGGCAAATTTTTGCAGCTATCTTTGCAACCATCAAACAAATTTCAAACTTTCCAGGAATTTACTTTTGTCCTTTGGAGTCTAAAAGTGTTTATTGAATAGATTCCATATTATCATCGTGGAGTTTAAATATGGTAATTGATTGGCCAAAAGAAAAATAATTTTATTTTATTATACGTAAACACTAATGTGTGATGACTTTTGACTTATGGCAAGAAACAGAATCTTCTTGAAAGGTAAAGTCATCATAAAATAGTTCTTCCGATGATGAATCCTAAAAGGATCAAATACAGTCGTACCCTAATTTAACGAATTTCGTTATTTAATGAATTTTTCTCTTTCCTCTATTAAAATGAAGGCAAAACCCTTATTTAAGGAATAAAAAACCCTGAATTAATGAAACATTTCAACAACTGAAAAAAATTTATAATTTTGTATTAGAAAAAATTGGATTTTTTTTTCAAATGACATCTTTTGGTCCGGAACAGAAAAAAAAATATTTTTCTTGTAAGTAGCAAACTTAAAGAAACATTATTAAACTTTAAAGGTCGTTAAACAGAGGATCGACTGTACATAAATTTCCTAAATTTGTAGCACTTATACTCCCCCAAACATGACAGAGGTGTTTCACGACTGAGCGTTTCAAACAATTTATATTAAAATTCCCTCGCTAGCAACGCCAAACAAGAATACCCTGATGACCGTGGGGAATTGAAAACATCGATTCATAGGGTAGATACAGTGTAAGTAATTACAGTCTTTAACACCCCATTGCAATCTGTCTTTGCCGTACCTCACTTTGGAACTTTTTTGCTTTTAAATAATTAAAGTTTTGTCTTGAGCAAATGTAACTGAAAATTAGATTTATATGGAGCTACAACAGTATTATTATTATTATTATTATATTATTATGATAGATGGTGAGGCATTCACTCCTTGTTCTCGATGTTTTCAATTTATGAATATCAGGTTTCTGAAAAAGATTTTCCTCTCGATATGCTTCAACATTCTATTTCGTATTAGCGTGATGGTTGGTGTACGACAGTTATTTGCACTGATTTCCAAAATTTTGAATTTTAGAATAATCGTTTAAAATAATCGTTCCTCTTTTCTTCCCCCGCCAATTACACGAGGCGTGTCAATCATAAAACTTCTCGAATTTTTTAAGTGTGATTAAACATAAAACTTCTCGAATATTCTAAAATTTTGAAACATCTCTGGAAATTTAAAATATTTTAAATAAATCCAATATTTTTTAAGAAATTTAAATTAATTCTTTATATACACTATTGAACAGTATAAAATACGTCAGACTGTTGCGGACCTTTACAATGTTTGTGATCGTCTCTGTTTGTTTCTGTAGATATAATGCATTCTATCAGATGTGTAAGGCTTTTCTTGAAATATTTTTCATTGGGGTTGTATAATCTATCTATAATAAAGGCACCTAAAAAACTTTCATATTCTTTCATCAAATAGTATGGAGTACTCAGTAATTTCTGTCAATTTATTGAAAATGGAACTCAAATACGTCAAGATAAATGTTATATATAAAGTAAAACATTTCTCATATTCTTCAAGGGGATTTCTTTGCTTTGAGGGGGAAGCCCTGAAAGAAAGATTATCTATCAGAAATAGAACAAATGATTCATTTAAAGCTCGTCAAATTCTTTTTTTTATTGTGTACTAATGAATTTTTTTTTATCGTAGACAAGTTAATTGCCATATTTTGTTACTTGGATAAAAGTACAGTTAATTAAAGTGATTTCATTCGAGGTCAATAATTTATAAAATTAGATAAACTGGTATCCAGAAAGATATCCGCTAAATTTTGTAAGCAATTTTTATTGCATAAATGCTGTGTGCTGCGTGCATTTGTCTGTGTGTACTAAGGATTAACACTATCTTATTACATAATATTTTTTGAAATGTCCTGAACTTTGACAGCTAGTTCTCTGCAGACACAGCAAGTCCAAAGGGCCATTCTTTGGTGGCACCATCTAGTGGCAGCTGTCACTACCAAATTTTTGACGCTTCAGGGTGTTGAATTCACGCTTTAGTCAGATGCTAAATATTACCGAGAGTACCAGAGCCAAATTGATACTCACGGGATCTTTTGCATGAATCATAATCATATGACGTGAGTGCCTACGATCTTCGCATCCAGAAAATCTGTTGACTCCAGCTGGGATCGAACCCTCAACCTTGGGTTCGCGAGGCGGTCTTTAAGCCACCGAGACGACTTTGTTACATAATATAAACCACTCGAATAATATTAATGCACCGATTCAGTGATTTTGTATACAAGGAAGTTAAATGTTTTAACACGATGTTTTGATTATTAATTAAAAAATGCACACACAAATAAATAGTAAATTAAAGTCAAAACTTCCAAAAATTATTATAAATAAAAATTCTGAACATGTTTTCGAATTTTAACATATTTTGTAGCATCCAATATGATCTATTAAAAGTAAACGTGATAGATATTTCGTTGATAAAAGAAAAAGCATCTATTTTTTTCTGAAAAAGAGTACAACCTTAGATTTATAACCTCAAATGCATCTTTTGCTAAATTTACTTTTTTTTATATAATACATGTAAGGATAATTAAATTAGATCTAAAATTAAATCCCTATACCACTTTTAACTTTTATATTCCGGAACATCTTCAAGAATTAAATTGATTACCCACTTCTTATTGAAGAACATATGGCCCTAAACAGAACTTTTATCCTCGACCATTAATTTTTATTACCTCGTATGCCATGCTTAACTTTCAAATATATCTCTTCAATAAAAGATGTACTTGAGAAACATCTGCCTAAGTGGAAATCCACTTATATTTAACACGTGTCCGTTTCTCTCTTAGAAGCAGACGCCGAAATGTTTTCTTTAAATAAAAATCGTTTTTACCAAATGGCTTGATGTTGCTCGGAAACACGACATACATGTGTATCATTCTGTGCTTCTGTTCATAATCTATTTTAATGTTTTATTTATGAAGTTCATTCTAAGACATCTTCTACAGATTTTTTATTTCCTCTTTAGTACAAAAGTTAACTGAAGTATTAGGACCTAGAATAAGTTCTCACTGCTTATTTTTTGATAAAATAAATGCTTTATTTATATATCTGTATATCAGGTAAAAAAAAAACTTTTCACTCACAAAGTATTGCCTACTATTAGAAACCCTTTCCCCATCATTTCGGCATTAAATGTATTCCATGTCAGAAGAACAATACGTCTTTTGACGCTATCCAAATATCGCGACAAATTCTTTGATATCTTAAGAATGGAAGCACTGCTCAGCCAAACCATGTGCCATCAAAGGAAATAAGATATAAGCAGTAAGGATTAAGTCCGGTGAACTTTTTCTACATTTGGCCGAGCTTTGTCATGTAACAAAATCACTTTGTTGTTTCTCTGCTCGAATAGCAGTTATTTTTCTTTTAGGGCCCTTCGCAAACGCAGAATTGAAATCGATAGCGATCTCCCGTGATAGTTTTATTCAGTTTGAGCAGCTCATAATAAATTACACCCTACTGCTCCCATCAAATGCAAAGGAGAAGCTACGAATCATGTATATTTTGTTTTACGGAAAATGTTAATGCATGGTCGGGCTTACCCCACGACATTTTACGAATTGAATTATCGTACTGTATCCACTTTTCATTTCCAGTCACGATACGGCACCAAAAAAAAATCTTTTTTTTTCTGCCGTTGAAGCAGAAGTTCACTAGAACTAAAAATGCCTCTCTCTCTCTCTCTCTCTCTCTTTCTCGGTATCAACTCATACGGCACCCAAATTACTTGCTTCATGATCATTCCTAAAGCTTTCAAACATTTCAAAACTGTTGTAGCTAGCTTTTGACATGAGTATTGATCAATCAATTCCTCCCTTTATTTGCTTCTAACTTTTTTCATGCGTCAGAGTTGATGCGTCTTTAGTTGAAAATCATTATTTTTGAAGCGTCGAAAAGATATCTCTTCATGTCGTTTCCAACAAAGCATTGTCACCCTAAGTCTCAACAAGAATCCTGTCTGCTTCAGCTGCTGATTTCTTTTGAATTAAAAAGTGCAATAAAATTCCCACGAATACACTTTATTTGGCTCAAAGCTCTCAACAATTTTAGAACCAACAACACCAAAAAAAAACATTGGTTACCCTATATGGTGAACTAATATACACTAAAGTTCAAGGTTACACATATAATACTTCCTTGCAGATGTGTTACAATCTAAAATGACATGCACGTAGTCTTTGTAGTGACATCAAAAAGGAAACAGCGAGAACTTATTCAAGGTCCTGATATAAAACTATCTTCTAAACAATAGCTTAACGTACACCTCCGCAACATAATTCTAGGAGGCCCAAATCCTGACTGACGCCAAGTACGTATTTAAACAATTTATATAATATTAAAGGTAACACTTGACTTCGCAGGGGGGGGGCTAATATTTTCCGTTACGCCACTGCTTCTGAAACATTTTATGATGTCACTATAATTTATAAGTTTTCAGAAATGAGGCTTTACTAAAAATTGTTTTCATCGTTACAGAAACATCTTAAAATCAGATTTAAGGACTAGTATTACGCATTTTTTTTCTATAAATAATCCATGGAAGTACGATAAAATGTATTTCTGAAAATGGGATTTTAAGATTATATAAAATTTAAAAGACATTTGAAAGCATGAGAAGTATTGAGACGACATATTTAGGATTGTTTTATATTTGCTGCGTTTTCTAAAAATCAGCCATCGAAAAAACTTATACTCTTTCACTAAATCTCGTTACAAATATATTATAAAATAAAACGAAATATTTTTCAAAGGAAAAATGAACGCTGAAAGGAAGATTTAAACCAAACTACGAAAAAACCGAATTTTACAAATTGGTCCACTTGGTTTATCGAACTTTGCGGTTAAAAATCTTCAGAAGGAAAAATATCCCAAAGACGGAGGATTAAAGCAGAAATTGGACAAAACAAGGACATCAAAAATTGAAAATGCTCCTTTTTTTCTTCTTCTTATTTTAGTATGAAATGTCATTTTGCGCGAGTTAGTCTTTAAATATTTCTAAAGAATGAATTGTCAAAGTGGTGAAGATTCATGTTAATCCTGACGTTATCACAAACAGTTCTTAGAAAACCAAAATAATCCAAAATACTCTGGTTTATCTTGTATTTCCTACACCCGCCGTGTAAAGGAGGCCGTTGCCCGTTAAATCTGTCAAGGTTCAACCGTCCACTCTTTGGTGCACTGTGTAAGTTAGGAAAGAGGACTGCAACCTCAGGTGTTGTGTTCATCTCTTGACCATGGTTCAAAATTACGAGATCCGCCTCCAATAGCCCTCTTGCAGCTTTATAGTGTGACATTAATATGACTCTGACTCACTCACTAGTATTCCTTACTATCAGGAAGTATTCACATTCGTTTATACATATTCGTATTGTGTTGATATCATTATAATAAAATGTTAGAAGTATATCCAAAGCAAACACACAATATACAAATTTTGTTACTTTTTTTTAAAAATACCGAATTTAAAATTATTCAATGGCAAAATTTTTTAAATATTATTATTAATGAGTTTTCTCCTATTTACGTTATATTTATGTCTGGCTCAAAACTTTAAAAGCTTTTTTCTCACATTTTAAAATGCTCAATTGAGCTGAAATTTTGTATACACAATTGTTTTGGATGACAATACGATAGTTTAACTATAATTAATAAAAATTAATTGATTAAAATTAATTATTCAAGGAATTACAGGTACAACCACCTTAGCATCAACTTCGGTGACCAAATTTGGCGAATTGGGTCAAAACTTTAAAAGGTTTTTTCTCACGTTTTAAAGCACTCAATTGAGAGGAAATTTTCAACACACGATTGTTTTAAATGACAATGCAATATAATTCAATTATAATTAATAAAAATTAATTAATTAAAACTAATTACTTAAAAAATTACATTTTACTGATATTTTCAATTGTTTACAATGTAAAACAGTTGAATATTAGAGCCAGCAAATTAAACTACCCCCTCGTAAAATTAAGTTATTAAAGCTAATTATTCAATAAATTCGATTTGACTCAACTTCCCCTTTCTCTCTTTAAATTTAAGGTATAAAAAAAATATGTCACGCAAAGTGTGAAGTTTGAAAGAAAACCCATGTTTAAAAAAATCGTTTTGTTATTCTTGAAATACTTGCATTCTGTATGTATTCAAATAAATGAAAATCAAAATCCAATTAAAATGTATCCGGTACCTTTTTTCCAAAAATGAATAGAGATAAATCTATAAGTAAAAGAATTTAAAAAATCAAAATAAGTGAAATGGTATGTATGTAGGAGTAAAACTGATGTCCATATTTTCAACTAAACAATAGGTTCATGTATTTAATCAACTATGTAACATTATTTTTCAAAAGTAAAGTGAAAAATGTGCGTTTAAAGTGATAAAATATTAGCATTGATTCGTTGAATGCATATATATTTATAAAAGTTTAGATTAGTTCTTTCCTATTTTTAAATTTCACCAAAAACGATTTCGAATTAGAGATCTGTTGGGACAACGATTGTCCAACTATTGGCCAACTAATGCCTGCACGATCCAAGTGGGTTTCATAAATAAGTAGAAATGTTATAAAACTATAGAAAATTACATATTGGAATTTTTAATATGAATTTCATAATTCTATATTTAGGCATTCGTAATTTACAATTTTGTATTTTATGTTTATTAACTGTGTTTACTTTTTATGCTTGTAAACTTGGAAACAATTTTTTTTACACAAGGGTAACTTTGAAATTTTTGAGATACGTGCAGACGAGAAGTTGCAAAACAAAATTAATGGTTTAATTTTAAAATACAAAGTATTTTAACACAGAAGACGACTTTTTACTGGTTTACTTTAAGTTGTTCAACATAGAATAAATTTTAGACAGAAGAGAAAATGGAGTTGACGTGAGAAAATTATCTAGCTATGATTTTCTATGATTTTACAGCTGGGTTAAATCAAGAGGAATGCGTTCAATGGCTGCAATAAACATTTGATGATGAATCTCCATGCCATGTTACTGTATTCAGATGGCTTAAAGAATTTCGCAGTGACCACAGTTCTCTTCAGTATGAAGAGCATACAGGAAGGCCGCGGTCGGGAGTAATCCCTGAGAATGTGTCTGCCATACGAAAAATGTTAATGGATGATAATCGCTGTACCTACCAAATGATACAGAAGGAACTGAACTTTGGATCCGCAGCCATATACAAAGTTTTCATGAAGAATTACATGTGAAAAAAAGGAGTTTGCCGTTGGGTTCCCCATAATCTAACTGAGCACCAAAAGAGGAGCGTGTCAGAATCAATAAAAAAAACCTTAAATTGCTAAATGATGGAGACCACTGCATCATTTCTAAAAGTGTAACGGGTGATAAGACGTACATGCTATTTTTTAACATTTCAACACATCAAGAAAGCAAAGTATGGGTCTTTGAAGATGATTCCACGCCTACAATGGTGAAAAGACAACGAGCAATGAAAAAATAAATGTGTGCCGTTTTCTTCAGAAGTATGGAATTGGTCAAAGCCAACAAGTTGGAGGGACAGAAGACAGTAACAGCAAACTAGTATACCACTAAATATTTTCTAGAAATTTTCCAAGAAGTTAATGTTAGGGTACTAATGCTTCACCATGACAATGCTTCTTCCTATACAGCCGGATTAACAGTTGAGTTTTTTAAACAAAAACAAATTAAATTGATAAATCATACACCTTATTCTCCAGATCTAGCACGTGACTTTTGGTTCAAAGAAGTTGGTTTGGTTCACTCAGAAGAAGAGATTGATGTGGCTTTAAATACATTTTTTCATCAATTCCAAGAAATGAATGGTTTGAGGCATTTAATCAGTGGGGAATTCGTCTACAAAAGTGCATTGATGCTGGAGGAGACTTCTCTGAGCACTCCTAAAATTTTGTAAGTACAACATTAAAAACCTAGGAGTATCTAAAAAATTTCAGAGTGACCCTTGTATCGTTCTTCGTTTTGCTGGATTGGGACCAGTCCATTTGTTGACATCAGGCTAGTTGCAACGTTTTTATTTTAGCGGCAACTAAACCTAACAAAAAGAAATGTTCTTTGATTTTTTTTTTATGCAATTTCAATACTTGAATGAAAAAGGAGCGAAATTTTTTTACAGATCTCTTAATCTCAGATTTCGATAGAAACTTTATAAATATGTTCTATGCTATTCATGCGGATATTATTCTCAAGTATTTGCCTATCAATATAATACTTACAAACAATATAAAATTTATGAATCGTAAAATAATACAAATTTCCCTTTAAGGCATTAAAAAAAATTTTCTTCGAAAGCATAATATAAAAGAGATATAAAACAAAATACTTAGAATAGTTTTTGGATCCGTGAAAAAAAAACGCAGTCTTAATATTTTTTAGTCCAATCTCTTTCCTGTTTTTTTTTTTTTTCATTTACAATTATATTTACATTCAAATATAAATAATGTACTTTTGTTTATTAAAGGAATACTAGACATTTATTACCTTTAAATAAATCCATCAAAAGCTAAAATATAAATTTTGTGTCGAAAAAAATCCCTTATTTGCAAATGTAAACTAATAGCAAAACTTTGTCCACTTTATTTATGTCCTGTAGGCGTGTTTCATATTAAAACATAAACCAAAAAATAAATAAATATTTTAAATTTTATTGAAATTATGTAGCTGTAAGCAGCTTGAAAATTCTATTTCTTTTGAATTTGGTTATGTATTTTTAAAAATTGGCTGTATTTGGTTATGTGCATTCATGGTAGGTTTGATATAATGCTATACATTAGAACTATAACATTTTAATCTCTGATGCTTTTGTAGAAAGCATTGCCCGAGGTCATGTAGGAAAAAAAGCTGTAATCGAATGAATCAAAGTGAAAATGACTTTCCAAAGTGAATTTCTGAAGAGATAATTTCTTTCTTTAGACCTTGAGGGAATCTAAAACAATTTCAACTTAAAAATAGTATAACAAAAATACTCTTTTCTATATCATTTTAAACTATAAGAAATTCAAAGACTTCGACGATCAATATCTAGATAGTGTAGAAAGATTGTCTGTCATGGAGTACTTTTTTGAACACTTTAAATTAAGCATTACAGCTTTATTTTTACGAATTAGAAGCAAAAAATATTATTAAAATAACATATAGTGGTTAACATTATTTTAATTCATAATATTTTAATTTTTTAAGAAAAATTGTAAAAAGTAATTTTAAAAAAATATTTTAAACTATTTACACATGTTTCTTAAATACCTGTACTTTAGGTTTGATACCGTATTGACTTAGCTCAAAAGCCCTTGTTTTTGTTGTTTCTTATGCCACCTGATCTCGACTGCGTCAGGTCCAGGCCCACGAAATTCATCATGGCAAGGGGCTAGATGAACGCCTATCGTTAGCCGTAGCTTGAGCACCATGCAAGTGACAGTACGATTTAGCTGGGTTGCACCCAAATTTTGCAGAAGAATACCCTGAGGTGGTCAGGGGACTCCCATCTCTCTTCCCCTTCCACCAACCTCACAAGTGGACTTGCGGCTCGACGGATATTTAGAGTATTCCCGTTCCACAAAGGCACTATACACTTACAAACATCCATGCCTACTCCGGGACTCGATCCCGGGCCCTACGGCACAGCAGTCAGCATCGCTAACCACTATACCGGATGGGCGCCTCAAAAGCCCTAAAAAGAAAGAATGGCATGGGAAGATATCTTTAATCAAGATTAAAAAACACGTTTTTACTCTTATTAAGGAAGAAAGATTTATTAGGTAAGAGTAGATCTTACAGTTCCGTGAAATTTGTAAATTAATTTTTAAGAACTAGGTTTGATTAGAGGTTAATAAATCATCTCAAATATATTATAATCTTCAATTTTCGATAAAAATTATTTGATACATTGAGATATGAATGATCGGAAGCGATAATGAATTAAAAACACTGTATAAAATGTGTAAGTCTTGTACTGCTGATTTTTCCTATATTAATGAGAAATAATTATATTTTCTTTAGATACAGGGTTGATAGGAATTCCTCCTAAAGATCCTCCAGAAGGTTTCAAAATGCCGTTCAAGTAAGAAAATTGCTTATTTATTTTGCCATTGTTCTACCAAGAGTGTAGCGCTTTTCTTGTTCGAAGGTTTCCATTCCTCATAATCCTGGCTTTAAATAAATGTTTTGCCACAAACTTTTGTTTGCCAAAGAACCTTTGATCCTTTTTTGTTAAGATAACCGAATATACATGTTCGGAGTACATTTTTAAAAAATAGCGTTCTAAAACATTATAAATGCTTTTTTTAGGAATCAAAACCAATAAATACTAGCATTTAACTATATATATATCACAATATTAAAAAAAATTATAAAATTTTAGCAATATTTCTTAAAAAATTTTAAACAATTAGAGAAAAATGTAATAAACTTATATCAGTGAAAATATTATTTAAAAAAATTAGATGCATTTATCTAGAGAATGCATTGAAGTTTTAATGGGTTTTTTTTAATTTAAAAATTTTAAAGCTGATCGAGAAAATATTATTAAAAAAAATACACACACATTCTTTCCCTCTCTCTCTCTCTCTCTTTATGACACCATTATTTTAATAACAGGATACAACTAAAAAAACACTCATACAATAAGAAATATTTTAGTAAATTCTTAGAAAAATACAAATATCAGGGGCAAAAAGTTTTATAGAAATGCATTTATAACATTTTTAGTAATCAGACATGCAATGATAGATTTTGAACAATTTCTTTTATAAAAAGATCCCATTTTAATAAATTAAAAATCCACTTCCGGTTTTTCTAATTTCATAAAATTGATTGTAACTTGCCCTCTAGGTAGCATAGAAACAAAACAAAGGATGTTTTGTAAAGCCAAAAGATAGCTCTATTCAATGAAATTTAAAAAATTATGTGTTTTGTCTGAATTAGGTTGTTGTAACGTGTTCCGATTCCTAAATTGCTCAAGAAACTAAAGTTTGTGGGTTCAAAGATTAATTTCAGCTGATAATAAGTGTGTACAATAGAAATGAATGACAATAAATAATGTAGTTCTTTTAAATAGCTACTGTTAAAATACGCTATGTATGTATTTTAGTCATAATTTAAATTTTAAAAAATAACTTAATTTAGGCTCTTATTTTTAATTTGTTAACTCGATATTAATCATATGAAAAAAATTTTGCTTCCTCAGATTTTAAAGTTATTTCAGATTGCAGTGGAACAAAAGGTGGCATAGGTTGGGTCCTAAAGCCTTCAAACAAATAATATACAAAGAATAATTTCATTTTATTGTATTTCATTGCCTTAAAAAGACACTTTAAAATATATTTAAAGATAAGAACCCCTCCTTCCCCACATACAAACTATTCAAATGAACCCAAATATGAATTTTTGAAAATAGAAAGAAAGTAACCTATTCATATATTCTTTATTTTATAATTTATGTGATTTTTATTCCATTGTAGTCAATACAATAGAAAGAATTTGAGGAGAAATGGCAAAAAATTCATTTTATTTTCTCGAAGTCAAAACAGAAAGTGGTTGAGAGTTTTTAACTTATCAAAATGAAACGGGGCGAATGAAAAACGGGATATTTGAATGGAATGGATGAATGGAATATTTGAACAGTTACATTTAACTATAATATGTCAAAGTTATTTTGAAGTATATCTTTATTATTTATTTTGTATTATAGTTTATATCATATCCACGTTATACTATGTATTGAATTATTTATTTTTTATTTAAAAATTTTCAAATACCTATCGAAACTGTAGATTTAGCCATTTATGTCGAGCTGAGGATAGAATAGAAACTGCTAGGTAGGAATAAAAGAATCTTTATGAGTTTGCAATCTTAATTTCACATTTAGAAAGGTACATTGGAAGTAAAATGCTAGCTAAATTATTTTGGAAATGGTAAAGTGAAAAGTGAAGTCACACTCTGTGGAGTCAACACTAGTCCTTTTAAACTAGGAATGTCTCGTTCTACTGTACTTGATGTTATCATAAGTAGAAACTTACAAGGGTTATAAAGGCGCAACTCCGGTCTAGTGGACCCTGTCGTTTAGTAGACGATGACTGCAGAGCACTGAAACTGGTCATGAAACCAATCACAGGGATACAGCCAAAACAATTAGTCAGAAATTCCTAGAAGTCCGTGGCTTCAACATCAACACAATGGCAGTTCATTCTAAGCATTGAAATCAATAAACTTTTAAAATTTTCAATGGCAAAGCATCCGCTTAAAAAAGCAAACACTACCTCATTGACTACACTACCGACACATTGGAGCCTTCAGCAATGGCATCCCGTGTATTGAAGAAACGAATCAAGGGAAACTACCTGACAACCCGATGATAGAGCTGGGTATGGAGATTGCCTGGCGGCCACTTATAAACTGACTTTATTGTGCTGCAAGTGAATTTTGGAAGTGAAAACATTACTTAGGTTCTATTTTTTTCCCCATGGTTTGAGCTGAATTCTTTACTTTCTGTTCAAAATTCTTTTATGACAGAAGCCTGCGTCAACATTTTGAATACTTCCGCTCTGCTTACACAGTTCGAAAAAGGTCCATTCCTGTTCAACAAAATGGTAATCTTGTCTATATGGCTCAGCTTGCTAAGAAGTGATTTACCAAGATGGCCATACAGGAATTAGACGGGCCTGTTCGAAACCAAGACCTGAATCCTGCGGAATATTTATGGGATGAATTAGAACGTCGACTGCGAACTAATGTACAACACCCCAGATAGATCTGATTAGTGGTAACGAATAATTCCTGCCCCAGCCTTTGAAAAACTAGTGGATAGACTTCGTCACAGAGTGACGAAGGGGTCACAACAACATACTTATTTTATTTTTATCTTATCTGAGGAGAAATGATATATAACATGCATTTGATCATACAGCATATGTCTATATGTAACTGAAAATATTCTTATGCATACTTATACAAGATTTGAAAATTATTTTGCTATGTGTAAGCATGTTTTCAATTATCTAACCAATTCATTTTAAAATTATTTAATATCGTAACATCAATGGAATGAAATGTATTAATATTGTGCAAAGATACATAGCTTGGAAATTTTAAAAATAGGAGTG
>BMAO01001444.1:0-19412 GCA_019973975.1 Trichonephila clavata | reverse complement strand
TTTAGATAGTTTAAATAACATTAATATCATTTAAGTTTAAATTATGAGTACTTTCTGGAATTTATTTCAAAAATTTCTTTTAAACAATTTAAATTGAAACTAATTTAGCTCATTCTTCTAAAACAAAAGTAAATTTGCATCTAAAATCATCTGAGATAAATTTGATTTTAATGCATTTCAAACATGAATTGAAATATAGTTTATAACATGAAAAATATAAAAGTTAGCATGAAAATTAGACTCACGCGGGATAAATAATTAATTAAAAATAATAAAATCAGCACTTTAGAAACGTTAATTGTAACTGAATTTTTATTTACTTAAAGCGATTTTTTTTTAAAATTAAAGTAAGCCATATATAAGTTCACATCTAATCAAGTTACATTATTATATTTATTAATATTTTTCATTTATAAATCCGTAAGCACAAGAAATTAGCGATTGTTTCAAAATTAATGAATTAAATTTTGATGGGAACATTTGATTTTAAGTAATACAAAATTTCAATTTAAATCACGAGGTAACCCTCTTGTTATGATTTTTGTTTTTGTTAGTTAAGGTGACTGACTATACGTACATAAAATGAACATTTTTTTTTTCGATATTTAGTGTGAGTTGAATAAAAACATACATATTGTTTAAGAATATTATTACAATAAAAAATATTTAAGTGTAATTTTTAACAAAAAATGTAAAAGAGTGACATATTTTCAAAACGTTTATCTTTTTTTTTAAAAAAAAAGTTAGGGGTATGTAAGACAAAATAATCATGCATCTAAGACATCGTTATAGAAAATGGAAAAATTATTTGAAAAATTCCACATTATCTCCAGATATCCACACAATTTAGATGATCATGATGTAGTGAAAACAATGCTGCTTTAGTTAAAGAAAATATGTATTTATATAGCAATAAAAAGAAAACATGCCTGATGTGAGCTAAGAATATTACAAGAGATTAACATATATTTTCATTATTTTTTTAACAATCTTACTTTTTAAAGAATCTAAATAATGGCTCAACGTTTCCCGAATTTCTTTGATAGTAAAATATTTCCTTTTTCCATCTCAATTTCAGGACCTGACGATCATCTGGATAAGCCCAGGGTAGAGTGCGATCCTGCTTTCACTATTGCACAGGCCCTAACCAGAAATTATAGTCTGGGAAGCCATTTCTTTTGACAACCGGCCCCTTTGGCCATCTTTAGATGCACACTTACTGCACAGCGGTACATCGACGACATTCTGATAACTGCTTACCATTCCTTTTGAAGTATTTGAACTTATTTTTTAGCAAGATAATTCTATATCACATACGGTAAGTGCTACTATGAGCTCTCTTACACTTCCGTGGACATCCAGATAGCCACATCTCTCTTCCATCGAGTCCATTGGGATATGATGGGACGGAGAATGCATATACCAGGGAATGTTGATGACCCTGCCCAACAATTGGAACAAATTTGGCAAGAAGAACCGCAGGAGACTATCAGGGTGTTTTATAACTCTATACCACGTCGTGTGGCAGCTTGCACCAAGGCTCGAGGTGGATCACCACCCTTTTGACTCATTTTTTGTAAGTTTGTAACTCTGATGAAAATCATCCAGTTTTTTTTTTTAATTTTAATCATTTTCTATTCTGTAAACCTTTCTACACACCAATTTTTGTATATGTCGGACAAATCGTTCTTGGTGCGTCTTTTTTGTTCTTCTTATAGAGTGTACTTGTTAATGTAAGTTTATTTTCATAAGATAATGGCTTAAAAAATTCTTACCACAAGCTATTGCAACGAATGCTTATTTCTAGGAGTTTCAATGATTAAAAATATATAACAATAAAGAATGTACCGTGATGTGAAGAAAAGCGTAGAAGTTCATTTACATCCACTGTTATAAAAAACGTTAAAAAACATACTGTATATTTAAAGCAGAAATATTTTAATATTTTGTTCTCTTGTATTTTCCAGATAATTGTTTAAGTGGTTTCTTCCAATATTTCTTAAATTAAAAGGAATACATTTTTAGGAAGTAATTTAAACATATCTGACGTAGGAAAATGTACATTATACAAAACTAACATATTTATTATTTTAGAGATAATTTCATTTTTAGAATTTAAAACAAGAAAATGGAATAGAAACATTAATTTACTAATTAACAGTCTTATCGTTTGCTTAAAAAAGGGCTCTAAAACAAAAATCAAGTTTTATATGAGATCCATTGCAATATAGAGGCAAAGAAGAAAGGGGGGAATTAAGATTGAGGAAATAGTTTTTCCGCTTATGTGTGACAAACACAAAAATCTTGAATTTTGTAGGTATACCACAATTAATTAATATCGCATTTTATAAAATTGGTGATTTTTTTCATTGAATTTTTAAGGATATGAAAACAAATATGTACCTTTTTAAAAATAATTTCCTGAATGAAAATATAAAGAAAAATGGAAATTTTTAAAGTTATAAAAATTGATAACATTTTGTACGATTTTACTATGTTCCTTTTCAGCTTAAAAGTGAAAAGCGCCACGACTTGAAACTTAGATTGGCTAAAACCCGATTTTTAAAGGCTGATTTCGCCATTCACTCTGCAGAAACGTATTTTGCGCTTTTTTTTTTAAGTTTTGATTTTTTAGGGCTTAATTTTTTAAGTAAGTTTCCAAGTTTCACACGCTAATAACAAGCAACGGGAATTTTTAAAGAAAAAAAAAGTAAAAAGAAAAATACTGCGTAAATGAATTCTTGTAAAAAAGAGAACTAGGCGAAAATGAAACACTTTTTTAAAATCCGTAATTTTTAAGCAATTTTTAAGTCTTTGAATAAAGAATGTAAAATAACTTTTGGAAAATGTAAAAAAAAATTCCGTGTGGTTATTTTCATAAAAGGTGAACTTAATAAATGTTTATTTAAAAATGTGAGTTAAATAATAGTTTGAAAAATTCGTTATAAAAATATTTTTAGTATTCCTTTTTTTCAAATTACCGATTTTATTAGACCGAAGTATGAAATTTTTAATGCAGAATGTTGATTCATCTGAGTTATAAGAAATCCATGCAGTGCGATTAAGAAATTCTGCTCAGAAAAAAGGGGTCAAAATTGACTCAATTTAGAAAAAAAACTAATGAATGCAAAAATATAGTTATTTTGTTATAAAAAATTATACCGTATCGTGGCGAAATAAACAACATTTTCTATTCAATTTTTTTTTTCTGATTGCGATAAGAAAGATAAGATAATTGTCTTAAAAATGACTGAAATATGGAAACTCCTTCCTGCTGCCATTGGTTAACGTCTTCGCCCGATAAGCACCACAAAGGGCTAAATGAATTGTGCATTTTAAGGTATTTAAATAATATCATTTTAAGTAAGTGCTGCAGCCGAGTGTAAACAGGCAAAATGATTTCATCACATCATTTCCCATCTTTTAGTTAATTTGACAATTTTCTGCATTTAGAGGTTTGTGAGAAGACAGACCAAATAGATACATATCTACATCCTATTGCTTACGAGCGACTTCAAAAGTTTAGATAAACATTTTTTCAAAAAAATATGGATGTTTTGGAAAACATGTCAGTTATTTCCCCATTTTTTCCGAGACAACGCATTTAAATAATTTGTACTATAATAATATTTTTAAAACAATTCCATATTTAAGTTCCAATTCAACGAACTTTAGTTATACATATTGTACATCGCTATTTGTAAAAAATGCAACACCATGAATGAATCATCAAAATTAATTGAACTTTGCAGCAAATATTAATTATAAGATGTTATGTAAAATAGTAAAGTTTCAGTGCCATCGCGCATGCGTGCCATGCGCAACGAACGCCATTTGAACTGATGCTGAAAACATATAAGTAGAGGGCTGTAGTGGTACACTGAAAATAGTCAATGATTATTTGTTAGTGGCGAACGTTTAGTGAGACCAAAAACGTCTCAACATCGAAATAAGGAGAAATTCCAACAAATTACGAAGTTTGAACGGAGGGGGGGATTATCGGCCTTTGAGAAGTTGGATTTTCCTATTGCGCAATAACAGCGTGTGCCGCGGAACAGTTACGCAGTGATGCGAGTTTGGAAGCAGAGGACCGAAGATCACCGAAAAACTCGCAAAACTGGCAGTGGATGACGGAAAGTGACGACAGTGCGTAATGATCGACATCTGTACCTCATGGCAGGGAATGACCAAACAGCTTCTTCCAGGCAGTTGGTAGCACGTTGGTCTACTCCTACAGGTGTACTAATGTCGGCTTCTTCAATTCGTGGACATCTGCTGCGCCGTGGATTGCGTGCAAGGTTGCCTTTATACAGGATTCACCTCATAGCCAACATTCGATGGCTGCATCTGCTATGGGCTTAAAGCACTAGGTGTTGCAAGCTGATTGGCAACTTGTTGACTTTTCAAATGAATCATGCTTCAATCTCTACGGCATTGATGGACGCATTCGTGTTAGACGCTATGCCGGTGAACGCTGCCTTCCAGAGTACGTTATCGAACATTTTAGTGAACTAACACCCAGAGTTATGGTTTGGGATGCGATTTCGTATCATGGACGATGCAATTTGCTACGAATTGCAACAGATACGTCCGGGAAGTGCTACAACCCAAAGTCATTCCCTTCCTTCAAGACATCCCTGGAGTTATTTTTCAGCAGGATAATGCACACCTACATGTTTCAAGGACTGTCCGAGACTTATTTTCAGCCCAACACATGCAACTTCTTCCTTGGCCTGTTTATTCGCTGGATATGTCGTGGTTTTGGTTGGTCGGCGTTTTGCTGCGCATACAAGCAATAGGGAATTCTCTACCACAAGCAGACATTCAAAATCTGTTTGACTCCATGCCACGCAGTATAGCAACACTTATTACCACGCGTGGTGGCTTCACCAAATACTAATTTTGGACACTTAGTTTTTTTTTGCTATAAAAATTTCGTCATTTTTTATACTAATACAAGTCGTTTTTGCATTAAATTCCATTTAATTCTGATGATTCTTTCATGGTGTTTATACACTCACAGTTTATACACAATGTGTGTGTATAAACATCAGTTTATACACACACACACACACACATATATATATATATATATATATATAAACTATTCATTTATAAGCTTTTGCAAAATCTCGGGTCTAAACTTATTCATCTTAATATATGTCTCTATTAATGCACAAAAATATTGGCATTTAATAATTATAATTTACTTTTGCATACTATTAGACGGATTTGTTTCAGTTTTAGCTCCTGCCTTTTGAGATATTAAGAATTTCCCTGGGGCATAAACCTCTTACATTGAAACGACACAATGATTAATTTTTCAAAGGATTACAAGTCACAAGCTTCATCATAAATATGTATAATGTATGGTCAAGTTGTAATGAATTATTCTGAAATCCTAACAACGCTTTGACTTTTGACTCCAGCGACAAACTCCAATTTTATGTAACAATAGGTTATATAATTCAAAATGTCTCTTTGAGACTGATGAGAAATGATCTTGAAATGGAATAGATTTTATTCCATTGATCCCAATTCAAAAGAGTAATGAAATATGCATTTTCTTAGTTCTCCTTTGAATGATCAACTTTTTGATTTGGTTCTTAAAATATTGAACATTATATTAGTACACAGAGCAAAATTTAGTTTTTACACAAACCTAAACAACAATCTCATTATTCACTCTTCAGCCAATTATTCAAAACTACATTTTAAACACTGTAATTATATTGGATAACTTTTTCACAGTTTGTATAGTGATACTTAAAATCAAATATTAAAATTGATTTTGAATAAAATTGAATAAAATAACGAAACAAGCAATGTTGTTAATTACTCCTAAAATTAGTATTTCTAATAATAGGAGAAAATAATTAAATCTTTCATTTACAATGTTAATCCATAGAATTTATTTATTTCATCAATTTATTTTTAAAAAAAGAAAATATCTATGCATACGATATAACAATATAACCAATCATTGTTAGATGAAATTCATACCAATGCAATATAAGAAAATTATCAATTAAATAGCTTTGTTATTCAGAATAGTTTAATTTTTATGTCTATGATAATTTTCTTATATTTAAAGTTACAGTTAATGTTGGAGCTAATCAACATTTTATGCATATAATTATCTAGTGTCCTTTTTATTGATATAAATGAATAATTATTTTTTCGTAAGAAATATGTCATATTTTAAAAAGTTGGCAACAATAAATATTGGAAACTTTCTAGGGAGGTGAAAGAGGTATATGCCACCAATTTTATCGAATGAGGCTATATTGGAAATGTAATGACGCGCGTATAGAAAAAAAAATTTAAACGATTTATTCGTCTGAAAGAAACGTTTTCAAAATATCCTCAAATTTATGACGCTAGATTTTCTTATTTATTTATATACATATATGGTGTCACAACGTTTAAACAAACACCATGGAAAATTATAAGCAAAACAAAAATCCTTAGTTGCCAGGCATATAGAATAATCGGTAGCTTATGTGTAACGTCAAAAATGAACTCTTGTCTGGATAGAAGTAAACTAGGTGGGATGAAGAAAGGCCGAACGGGTGAGTCCCCTAGGACCACGAAGAATTATAATAGTACACCGGTGGTTCTCATTTCAGGCTATCTAGCTCAGATATATAGCACATATTACTGTGGCATGCGAAATGGAGTCTAGTTATAAGGGTTTTATATCTGTAAGAGAGTTTTCATAGGGCAATGTGATGCCAACCATTGAAAAACTTCTTTTTAATTTGTTTGCTTTTCCATTAAGAGAAAAAAATGGTTGTTTGAGAAGTTAATTATGTGTAAAAAAATTTCATGTGCGATTAATCACAGCTGCAAAAATATCGATAGACAATAAGATCTTCGGGAATGAGGTCATGTAATGTTTTTGATATATTGAAAACGGCTCGATTGTGATGGGTAATTTTATTAAAATTGTTACTCTATTATACAACATCTTTCCAACAATAACACATTCATAAAAATCGGTGGGGAACACCTTTTGGACTTCGCTAAATATTGTATTGATAAACCATTTTATGTCAATATTTAGTAATGGAAAAGATAGTAAGTAAAGATTTTGTGTAACTTTCTGCTTTATGTATGATCATTCTTGAAGACATTTGGGCAAAGTATGTAAAAATAGTGTTAATCCAAAATTTATATTCAGTTATAAGTTTTAATTCATGTAACCTATCGTAAAAATTAGAAATAATAGAAAAAAAATCCAATAGTTTCACAATTTTCATTTGGAAATCTTCGTAACAAATTTAAGTATTCAATAATAATATTTTTTTTAATACATTTTAATAACTATGCATCATAAAAGTTTTTTTTTTCAATGGGACTGCGCAATGTTATTTAACCTTTGCAGACATTGTACGCTCCCCATTAGCTGATACCACTTTTAGCACTGCACCTACAGGCGATACCAATTACAGCAAGCAATTTTGACACCCAGTTTCTTCAATGAGGAGGAGCCTGAGCTCTTGACGATGTGAACTTGTGTGTGTGTGTACTAGGATTAAATTTTGCAACGAGCATCCAAGCCAAACAGACACTCTAAGGATCTTTCACATGCCATATAATCATACGACATGGCCGCTGCCAATTTTCTGCATCAAGAAAATCTACCGACTTGGGCCGGGGTCGAACCGCAAACTTGGGTGTAGAAGGCCAGCGACAAACCAACCACGCACCCAGCCGGCGATTCATATATATATATATATATATATATATATGACAGGCCCCAGGCCTGTGGGTTAAATGATGAGGCATCTTCTATAATAAATTCTTCTTTTTATTTCTCTACAATAATCTAATATCCAACATGGCGTCCCTTGGGCGCGCAACACTATAGAACAATAGACGGTAATCCGGCCAGGAGTCCACCAGCTACTTCTCTCCAGTACGCGTTCGCCTTCGTCAGCGCTCGCTCCACCTTTAAATAGGCTTACTTACCCACAAAGCCTTACGCGATGATAAAGAGTTCGCTCTATTTTTATTTATTCTCCTTAATTTTAAAGCTAATCTTTTCAAACCTGACATATATATATATATATATATATATGAAATAGATTGGCCGTTGGAATGAAATCTTTAATAATATATCGCTATTGTTATGGATTCTTTGGCTGGATTGACGAGGCATTCCGGTGATTAATTAAAACTATTTATTCCACATCTAAAACACATAAAACATCACAAGAACGACACAAACACTCACACAAAAGCTGCTGCAGCCGGCTACATGTTTACGCAGACAAATACAGAAGCGAAAGAGAACGGTCCCAGGAATCTCGCTATTTAAAGGCGGCTCAATCACATGATCTGAGTGGGTAGCTAGATGTAGTTTAAAATATTCTCGTTAGGCGCTGGCTAATTTATTAATTGAAGTTCGGTCTGAAGGGATGACCAAAGATAGTTAAAGTTATTTAAAAGGATTATATTACTGGGATTATTACATATATAGAGAGATCTGCAGATTTTTTTTTACTTTTAACTATTATAAATATTTAAGTCATCAGTACGAACCCTCTTAAGGATACTTGGCACCTGTTGTAAATTAAATGTTAAATGAATAAAAGACGCTATTAATAAATGAATCATCTGATAGATATACATTGTTTAGCTTGTAGAGTCAGAGTTGTGTGTATTGTTCTTTGTCCGTCTTATGTGATGTCTACGAAATATACCAAAATGCCTAAAATAATAAACTGAACCATTGGAAATGATGTAAAAATTTATGAGATATAAGCATCTATCTGTCCCACGGAATTAAAGAATAAGGAATTATATATAACCTCCCCTATTAAACAATTTTCATATTCATGTATTTAAAAAATTATACTTTAACATTTCATAGAATGTATTTTTTTAAAAAAAATTGTACAAGAGGGATTCACACAATTTTACAATTTTCACACTTAATTTTAAAAACATAATTTTTTTAAAAGAATCTAGAATTTTTTTTTAATTGTATTTTTTTTTTTGTAATTATTTATTTTTTTCCCTGGGATTTTTTGTAACATTCTTAAATATGTTTTAAATATTTTTATTTATCGATTTTATAATAATCTAATTTGTTTGGAGAAAAAAAATAAAATGTTGATATGTATGCTAAAATTCAACGCAAAAAACGCCAAAATCTCCTACATTTTAAGTTTTTGTAATAAAAGTTTTAAGTATACAGAGCGAAATCGATCCCCAATTCTGTCGCATGCATTATAGTTAACAAACGAAGAAGAATTGGAAGTAATTGGTAAATAATTGTTGAATGAGAAGTATTTTGAATGCGATGAACTCAAACTGAGAAAAACCATTTTAAAGTTTATAAGAAAATATTTATTGTAAGCAAAAACAAAAATAAATTATTACTTTAAAATATCAGCTACATATTTTTCTTAAGTAAAATCGGATTTTTTTTCATAAATTATCCTTTTTAGTGAGTATCAACTACATAAGAAAACTCAAAGAAAATGTTTAAAAAAAAGTGTTTTTTTGTCAATAAAAATTTTAAAGTTTTTGCTTCAAATAATATGGAAATATTATATTTTTATAAAGGTATTTGATGAATAAGAATTGAAATTATAAAATTATTAATGCAAAATGTCTTACTTAAAAAAAATTCACACATCCGAAAAGAAAAAAAAATACATTATTATAATACTTCAAAAATATCCTGCTATATGTGTAATGCAATAAATATAACTAAATAAAATAGAAGAAGCGGTGTTTCGGTTATTTTTCAGGTGACTATTCCCCGTAATTTAAACATTTATTAAAAACTTAATTATTTTTAATTACGACATATAATAAACAACCCTCCTCCAATTGTTCTTCAATTTATATCATATTAATTTTACAACTTATTAGGTCTTTTGTTATTAAAAAAAATGTCTAAATTCTGCAGTTTATAACTGTCCAGAAAATTCATTACTTCCCATTAGCATGAATATCAAGTGTCCAATTAGTGTTAATTAGAATATTTTTTTTTCAAAATTACACAGCCATATTACGAAAGTATTATCGTAAGTTTTAATATTAAAAAAATGTTAAAAGAAATACGTAATGGTGTAATTAATGCCCCCCCCCTAAATATTTAGAGATATATCTAATTTGATAAGAAGCTAATTTAAAAATATTTTTATTTAATGATTTGATTTCTTCAAATATGCATGATGTTGTTATGCTGTACTCTGGAAAGCTTTTGCTTTATTTTACTTTTTTTATAAAAAAAATATATTTTTAAACCTCTACGATTTTTATTTCTTTTAAATTTTAATCAAGGAAAATACAGTTTAATATCATTTGATATTTTGATTTTTTATTAGAAACTTAAATCTAATTTGAAGTCATTCCTAGATTATACAGGAAAAGGGTGGGGGGGGATATAAATATGTAAATTAGTGATATTCGATTGAAATTCTTTTTTTGTTGTTCTAAGTTGGTAATTTGGACCAAAAGCATTACATTTCCAGAAATTTTATGCGTTCTTAAATATTTTTTTTCATTACATAAAAACGAAAATATATTTATTGCAATTTTTTCAAGCATTGTTCCATAGTGTCCCGTGTTTCCCGGTGCAAATCTTCCCATTCCAGCTTTATTTGTGACAATACACAATCTAATATAAAATATATAAAAAAATATTAATAAATATCATGCTCTCATTGATTTTTCCTCCATTTTTGATGTATTATGAAAAAGCCTTTACTTATAAGAAAAACTACGACTTGTTTTGAAAATGTAATGGAAAAGATTGCCAGTAGGAATATTCTGTATGGTGTCGGATGTGTAATGTTTGGCGACTTTATCGCCTGTTCCGGCGAAACGGAAAAGTACCCAGTGTTTTAGTAAATTTCACAAATTTAAGACATCCGAGAACTGCTGAATGATATCTATAATTATTTTAAAAGGAAAAAATGGCATTTTTTATTTATTTTATTTTTTTCTTTCCGATTAAAATAGTTAGTTAAAATCAGACCTTGGGTTATTGTTAGTAACACTAATAATTGTGCCAAAAAATATTTGGAATTTTTTTTACTATACAATCCTCTGAATGGAGATTATTGCATACATATTTGAATTTTCAACCAATCCGAAAAGAAACTTTATTCTGATTTATGATAACTCAATTTTGTCATCTTTAAAATAAAGCATTACTCTATATTTGAATCAACGATTTTGGAAAAGCGTATAAATTGATATTTTTTAAAGATTTATTGTCATATGAATTAAAACAAACATAAAAAGTTATTTTACGAATTTTATATTACTGTAAAAGTTTATTAAATAAAATATTTTTCCTAAAATTAACGAAACATTGAAATATTTTCAAAACATCCTCTTTTTATGTGAAACATGTCTTCTGTAATAGTAATATTTTTGCGATATAGAGCCAAGACTTTTAAATTGGAACTTTTAAAAAATTCCCAATTTTTTCTTACAAACAATTGAAATAATAATTGATGATTTTTTTAAAAAAAATTCTTTGTTCTGATACTTTAAAATATGAATATATCGACTTTTTTTACAAATTGGAGATTTCAAAAATCGTAGAAGTCGTCACTGTATGTAAGAAAAATATTATTATATAATACTTTTTTATAAAAAGAGAACATTTTGTTCATTTATCATTGTTCCTTCACTTATTTCCGAAAACATTGCACACATTTCACTAATCAATTTTTTGTATTAATATTCTTAAAACAAATTTTTGCGTACATTGCAATTCTAGTTACACTAAACAAAAACAAAAACACTATCCGTTTGTACGTTTACTTAAAGACAAGGTTCCGAAAGTAGATAGATTATTTGAATCAAATTATTCTCGTATTTTACGTATTTTTATGCATCTGAAGTAACACAGCGAAATAAAATTTTGAATATTTGAAATTTTAGTTTTCTTCATTCCCCGCTTCTGAGATTAATGATGTCATACGGAGATAACTTCTCAGCCACGAGCATAATTACAATATTAAGAGACATCATTTTCCTTCACTACCCATTTCTCTCATTTAATTCGAGTTGACTTCAAATCAGGAGTTGCATTTCTAGATGACATATTCAATGAAGCGAGGTCAAGAAATGAATTATTTTATATATTAAGATAACGAAGGGGATGTTAATGAGTCACGACGTTACTGATCTTGAGGTATTTTTCTGATTGGACGTAAGGTATTTCTACCGTACCATAATTTTTAAGTTACATGGAAAGTATAGAGTGGTACTGAATAGATTGCACTTCAAAATAGATATGGAAAAATTAAAAGAAAGTTTTTGAGTGAAATTAAAGTTTTATAAATTTATTAGATTTTTACTCTGTAATTAATATATATATATGATTCGAAAGAGTTTTTCCCCCAGAATTCTTAAATCTACCTCCAGCAGAAAGTTTTCGAATAAATTGGGACCGGACACCGTTCGGATACATGATTGTTCGGATAACCGAAAACCGAATCCGATCCATGCAGTATATGAAACCGGACTCTTTACGAATATTGAAAATCATTACATGCGAAAAACGTACTTGAAGAAAAAGCTAAATGAGTGCAAAATGTTGCAATGTATCCTTAATAGTTGAAATTAATCACTTATCTTTCTCTGTACCATTGTACACTTTCATTTTTTGCTGCAAGGTCTCTGATTCTTTTGAGCAGCAGTAGTTGAATAGGACAACACTCTGATTGTTGTTCGTATTACTCAACAACTGTCTCTAACGCAGAAAAACACATCAGCATTTGATGGACCCTTGCTACTTTTGTTGTTGATGTTTACCTATTACTTTTAGCCTCACACGAAGCAACTGTTGAGCACATTGCACTATTCGAAAACGTATCTAGATTTTTTTTTATTGAGAACATTTGTAAGTCTCGTGCACCACACAATGTATCACACGGAGGCTTACAACACAAATAAAAGTTTACAACACAAACATCCATGCGATCTCCGGGATTCGAGAGAGAGAGAACCCAGGACTTACGGCACTGCAATCAGCGTCACAAACCACTATAGCGGATGTGCGGCTTTCCGGACTTTGGTCCGGATATTTGCGCTCTGAATAATAAACGTTTGGATAAACGTCGTTATACTGTATGTTTAAAACATAAGATGTTCTCTGGTACATAGATGATAAGAAAAATAAAATAAAGAAAAAAATAATCATAATGAAGCATTGCCTTGAAAATGATGCATTTAAACTTTTTATGGCATAATGTTAAAATATTTTTTTCCTAAAGAAAAGCAGATATTTTAATACTGTATAGCATTTTTTTCAAAGATAGAATTCCTACGGAAAAATTACTAGAAAATCAACAGGTACGCTTAAGAGCTTCTTTAACGTATTATTATTTTTATTTCTTTAAAAAAAAAGATGCTGCTCTGTCGAAATTGCAGTGCACAATACATTAGAAGGTCGTAAGAACCTTTAACTAGAGTCATTCAACGATGCGGGTATTCTGATATTGGATTATAAAATGTGACAATGTACATAATACTCTTCACTACTCAGTATTCACTTATTAATTGCTGATGATTTTGGTTATTAATATTGTGGAAAATATATTTTATTTGAGTCTATAAAGTGCTCTAACCAAAATTAAGTGTTTTTCCTTTTTTTTCGAACATTCAACTTATTTGTGGGAATATTAAAATTAAAAAAAGTTTTTAATTATTTTTCTTTTAATCTCTAGATTTAGAACCTTTTGCCTCATTGGTATAAAAAATGCATGAGAAATTAAAATTAATAGATTTTTAAATGTAAGAATATGGATGCTACAGTATTATAATCATTGCTGACTTAGGACAGCTTATATATAAAATAATTTATATAGAAGTGGAGTTGAACATATTTTTTGGCCAGCCAACCATCTCTCTTTCTGTTAATAATATTGAACAAAAACCTATTAAAAATAATGAATAGTATATCAAAAGCAATGACAAGAAAAATGGAACTTACCTAAAAAACTTACTTATGGCACTTACCCGCATTCAAAAATGTGGACCCCGCGCTAAATCTGAGTAAAATGAATAAGTTATTGCCAGATTGTTAACCCAAATGCTAATACAAACACGAGGATGGCTGAATAGTAGCACTTCGCAAAATCATGAAAAAGAATAGAAATAAAAAAAATGAAAAAGTTTATACATTCCTTAGGGACACTAGAATTATACATGAATTTTTAAAAAAAAAGCTAAGATAATAAGTAATTTTATCTACAATATTATATATATATAGAGAGAGAGAGAATATGAAGGTAAATATATCTATTTGAAAAAATTATAAATTTCTATTAATGATAAACTGTTAAGATTCTATGGAATTTTAATCATTTTACTATTTGGAATTTTTTTATTCAAATAACTATTAATAAAATGAATTCGTTATTTTTGTATAAAGCAATATATATAGATATATATGTCTATATATATATATATATATATATATATATACAGGTTGATCCTGAATTCATGGTACAAATTTTAAGGATAGATACAGGAAAAAAATAACAGTCATTTATTGTATTGGAATATGTATGGACGCAAGTGATGTGGTGAGGCAAAAACAAGGGAAATAAAAGAAAAGAGAAATGGATTTATATCGGTTGGTTGTTTGGTTGCTTTGCCGTTAGGAGGCGGTATGCGTCTAGCCACCGTTCAACGTGATGCATCTAAGTAGGAGAAGGCGCTACTTGCAATTGTACTAACGTCTACGATGGGAGACTTGCCGTATGCCGAAGAAGCAGACATGCACATTAAATGTACGGCCGAGCAAATGGTAATGGCACAGTTGCGCTTTGAATGTGTGATGCGTAGTTTCCTGATCGACGAAAGGCTAATCACAGAATTTTTCAGTGGTTACAGTTTCAGTCAACTTCGGAAACAGGTTCGCTCATGCCACTGGCATGGAGCTGTACAATGAAGAGCTTACCTATCACTGAAGAGTTGTACGTAGCCCTATTCTGGAAGAAAGCCTCTTGAGCACTGTGGCTGTTAGACTCGCGAGTCAATTACAAATGCTGTTGCTCACACGTAAATGTGAGTCATCAGATCGTTTGTAGAGTGTTAAACAAAAATCGCTTACACCTCTTCCATTTTCAACGATAAAATTTTTGAATCCGGTAGACTAACTTTTCTCTGCCTGAACTTTTGCCAGTGGGTGGTACAACAATGTGAGCTGCCGCTAAACTTCTTAGCTCATGTGCTGATTAGTTATGAACGGTTATTTTAAATATTACACTTGTCAACGACGTTTTCAATAATCACTTTGTCTTTCCTTCTTTCTTTGTGTATGTGTGTGTGTGTTTGTGCCTCACCGCGTCACTTGCACCCATACATTTCTGAACAACAAATGATTGTTAAAAAGCCCTGCATCTTCTCTTAAATTTTGTACCATGAATTCGAGACCACCCTTTATATGAAGAAATAGGTAGATATATAGATTAAAAATGAAAGTTTAATTATGCAAATTGAATTTATATTTCAAAGTTACATGAGTTTTTAAAAATAGTTATTGTGGTTAATTTACATCAATTACTATTAAATAATTATTTGCAGTGAATATAATTTTGTAATAAGTTAAACATTTAATAGTTTTTTCAAGAGGCTATGTATTTTATAATTGCTATTAGAAAGTTGTTGATCATTTCATGTATTTTACATTTTAAATGAAGACAGCTCGATGGCTTAGAAGTATCTTGTCCACTTCGTTAGACAAATGTCGTGGGCTCAATCCTGGCTGGAGTCGACATATTTTCTGGATGCGAAATTCATAAGTATGCATGTCATATGATTATATTGCATGTAAAAGATCATTTGAGTATTAATTTAGCTCTGGTGATCTTGGCAAAATTAAATCATATCAATATTTAGCAACCGACGAGAGCTTGAACTAAGAATTCAAGCTTTGAAGTTTGGTTGCAAGAGCCTTTAATAGATGGTGCCACCTTGAAATAGCTCTCCCTTTCAAGGACTTGCCGAGTCTTTAAAGTCTTATTAGTCAATATACAGTCCATTATGGAAAAAAAAAACAATTCCAATGAAAATATTTAAGAAAATAAGAATTAATCCAAAATGTATTTTCAAAGTAGGGTACAAAAAGTTATTATTTGTTGTAATTAGCATTTTTATTTAATAGCTCAGAAAATAATACCACCTATTCGAAAACTCTTATGTTTTTTGTGTAAAATATAATATTGATTATGATATTTTCATATATTCTAATTTTATTATTGAAAATGTAACCGTTTTGAGTAATTTCTTTACTTTTCTCCTCACCATCTATTTACTCTAAGTTAGTTTCCAACAATAAGGAAAAATTCCACAAAAATAGAAAAAAAAACTACTCAAAATTAAGTACATACTTTTATTGAAGAACCACCACAATATAATATGCGTTTTCTTTAATTTCTCTCTGTAGGACAATATTACCAAGCTGAATTGTAATATTCAGTCAATTGAATCCTTTACTAATTTAATTATTCCATTTCGTCCAAAGTAGTAAAGCCCAGTAGTATGATTTTAGGTCTTAAACGAAATTGCCTCCTAACTGAGAAGATTATTAACTAATTTCAAGCTGATTTTGTAAATTAACAGCTTTAAGTTATTACAATCAGTAAATGGTGTGTTGTATTGCATATTAAAAGCGTTATATATATATTATTATAATGTTTCGTGCGCAGGATTCTTAACTTTGTGATTGGATTAAACTGTTCAGATGACAATTATGATCTTATGCTAATTAAAATAACTATTGCCCAATGAGGTATCTAATCCGAACAGCTTTTAGACGCTAGAGTGGTATAAGCGTATTAAATTCTATCCAAGGAACAAAGTGCTTACATTGAAATGGTTTGAATCCTTGGAGAATCGGTATCAGTTAGGCTAACAGTTAACACCTTTAACTGCCGCCGGCGAATACATCCGTCTCCCTCCACAGATATGATTGGTTTCCCGGACGTGCATGTACGTCTTTCCGAAGTATGATCCTTTTCTTTGCGCATCTATCAGTATAACTATTCAGAGGGCTTTGGAATGAAATAAAGGGATTTGGACAGTGTTTATGAAAGATTAATATACTTATTTCAGAGAAACATTTGTTTATTTGGACCTTTTCTTTTCCTCTCAAATACACCGCTTACCTCTGCCTGTGGGAAAAACGGTGGAACTAAATAATCGCATAACTTTTAATAAGTTAAGGCATCCATCTACCCTAAAATTGTGAATTTTGTTAAAATAAAAAAAAAGTTCTTATGTTTTTATTTTGTAGGCCTTTTTATTAGCTTTTAAAATTACAAACTTTATTATTTTCCGTTTACTAGAACAAAACCTATAGGTAGAAAGTAAAAAATATAAACAGATGCCACTACTTTAAGCAAGATGTCATACTTTAAAACGCGTTTTACTCGAAATGTTTTTTTTTTTTTTAAAATGCCCAAACGGGGACACCGATGGTTCAATAAGTTTTGAAAATCAATGAAATTTTTGGTGTAAGTTCTGTATAATAGTAGAAGTGTTTAAACCTTCAGATTTATCAATCACTGTTTTATTACAAAATTTACTGTCCCTTGTGCTAATAGAATCGCTATTATGTTAAGTAATTTCATATAATAACTAAGATAAAGTGCTTTAGAGTAGTAAAAATTAAAATATTGCTTATCCTGAAAATCATTTAAAAAATGAATAACATAGCAACATATCAGCATTGTTGAAATTGAAAATTTGTTCATAAACTTTTGGTACAGAATGGGCCCTGTTTATGTTATTTTTTGTATATTTTACCCATTTTAGTAATGCTAATTTATTTTTTTCCTTTCAATTTTAGCAATTTTTCTTAAAGTGTACTAAATAAATCTAAAAAGTGCAAACAAAATTCATTTATCACTATTTTTTTTAAAAGCTGTCTCAAGTAGTTGGATGCCTTAAGCGTTGTTCAAAATTGTGAGATCATAATTATTAAGTGCAACATTAATAAAGCAATCGATCACTTGAGGCATACGAAATCTATTAACGCACCCGAACAACAGCATGCTGTACCAAATACGTCAAAACGTCATTCTGTTCTACAAGCGATGACTTCGTTGTTCGTGAGGGCTGAAATGCTAACATATGTATATTTCGTCTCATTCTCTTATCACCTTATATGCACATTTGAAACTTCACCTGTTTTCGTTGCTTGCCTCATCGTATTGGGTAGTAGCAGTGTAACTTAAAACGTTTATATTTATATTATAGGAATTTGTTTCTCTCATACATAATTAAAATTCCTTCTTTTTTCATATTTAGTTTTGAAACTATTCATTGAGAATTAGCTTAAAGACTCCTCAAGTATAATTTTTGATGTAAACTCAAAAATAAATCACATTGAATGTGGAATTTTTTATTACTTTGCGTTTCATTTATGAATTTTCGTTATGACGGTATCAAAAACTTAGTTATGTATCTTTTATTCCCCAATATATATATAAGTATAATATTAATTGATTTTTTTAAGAAACATGTTTGTTTCTAGACAAAATAATTTTTTAATGTGAAATGTCTCATATCTTAATGCAATGCAGGATTTTAAAACTGCATGACTCAAAAAATAGTAAAACATCTTGTACAACAGCTAAAAAAACATTTAATGATATTATTCTTTTAGCTAGTTTGCTTAAACTGCATTATTTATCTGGTGATATATGAAAAGTATTCTTCAATGAGTTTTAATATTTTAAGCAATCAATTTTTTTGCACAAAATGTTTTAAAAAATGCACATTTCTCAATGCATGTAACGAAACAAAATATTGACAGCAATAATTATATCTAGAACAACAAAGCCCTTATGTGAAATTAATAATTAAGGCAACAGCTTACCTTTTCTTCGCAGCTAGATTTAATATTCGTTGGAGTCGAAGCACTTAATTTTCTTGATTTATCGAAAACAAAAATATGTAATCACATTTTTCGGCACTATTTAGTCTTTGTTATAAATATTTAAAATTTAGTAGGCATTTAGTTGCAGCTATGATTAAATAAAAGCCTAGAAATTAATTAGAGTTACAATTAAATTACTTCATTAAATGTTTGATGGGAGTGTTTGCTCATTGAGCTCGATTGCATTCCGTATGAAACACACATATGCCTAATTAATTTCCGTAAAGGTTACAGAACAACAGTTAAGAGTTCAGTTCATGGTTTCGCCGCCAAAAAGGGAAGTGAAAGTGGTTGGTGCAAGAAACACAATGGAAAATGGAAGAATTTTATCTTAAATTTCTTTTTACAGTTTTCACACTATTTTTTAATTTTATGCTTGTGGAACACAAAATGCTGAATGTTTACTTTTTATACGTACACTCTTATTTTATGAAAAATGTTTCAATATCTTAAAAGAATTTATCTCAGAAACAAACAAATTTCA
>BMAO01001443.1:0-17160 GCA_019973975.1 Trichonephila clavata | reverse complement strand
CACATGTAGCTGATGCCTTACCTGCAAAACGAGAAGATTTGGAGCTTTTTCGGCCGGTGCCTGATCCTGTGTATGGTAAAAAGAAACAAAAGAAGAAGAAAGATGCAGAAGCTAAGGTAATGTATGTTTATCCCAGATTTAATTAAAATGTTTCAAAAATGGAGAATAAAAGTAAATTGCTGTGTAATATTCCTCTCATTAATATTGTTTAACATAGGTTCTTTGGCTTTTATTTATTCAAAACTAGAAACTATTTGTTTTTAAAATCCTTGTTATTCTATATAAAATTAATTATTCAATTATTTTTTCAATAGATTTGTTTGACCTGGTTTACAAAACTAATATTTTGAAATTTATTTCTAAACACTCTGGGGGGGGGGGTATTGGCCTAATCGACACCCCTCTCTCTCCGTCCTTCGCGGCTAAAGATGTGGGGGAAACAAAGCATCACCAAGAACTAACATAATAACAATGGACTAAATTCACGTGACGTCATAATCACATGATAATATTAAACACGTGTTTTTAGCCAATCAAGTTCAAAAACACATGTGACGTCATAGTCACGATAAATGCAATTACCTATTTTCAGCAAATCAGTTCATGCACTTTGTTGTTGCCAAATTACGCTTTTTTACAGAAACTGTTTTTTAAAAAAAATTAATATTGTCACTTTATTTAAAAGTACATGTATAAACAAGACTTTTTCTTTATTTTAAAATCCTTTTGCAAAAATTTCTTTTTATAACTCTTGAGCATCTTTACCCAACTATGGAATTCGAAATTTTACCTAAGTTTTACAAATAGAAAAAAAAGCACGAGCTAGTTTATTGTCCGTTTTGAATTCAATGTAGAACACGTGTTTACATTATCATGTGACCGTTATGAATTAGTCGATTAGTTTTATTATCTTAACACACACTTAAACAATCACAAATGAACTACAAAAGGAAACCTAGGAGTGATATATAAAGCGTTATCTAATCTCAATACCCAACTCTGAGTGAACTACGTGAACTAGATAAGGAAAACAAGCGCTAATGAGCCGATAACTAATTCTAATATCATGAATCTTAAATCTTCAATCTAATAATTTAATCTCTTAGCAATTACTTCCTTAACTCGCGCTATGTTTGTAAATGAAATATTCCAATATTCACACTCACGGAACAGCTCCCCGGCTCCTTCTATCTTACATCTACAAAACCTAGACTTTATACAGTCAAACTAATTTAAATATCACGGTTTCTTCTTGAAAGGCTGTGAATTAATATGAATGCTGGCCCTAAAGTTTTCCCAAGAGGATTAGTAGGAAAATGACGTGAATAGACCCGTCACAACTCTTTTTTTAACAAAATTATACCAAACCATGTAAAAAATTTTGCATTCACTTAAGTACCAAAACTCATGGAATACATCTTAATATCGTGTGTAATCTCTTTTTGTCAGGTGAAGTGCAGTAATTTCACTCGGTATTTCCTCAACAATTTGACGAAGCTTCAGAAAATTCAGTCGTTCTGCCTCTACATAGTTGTATACACATAGTGTTGTTGCTGAATGTGTATCAATCAATATTTTGTTTGTTTAAATTGTGTATCAATCAATCTTTTGATCATGTCCGCTATCTGTTCAATGGGATTTATGTTTTCAGATCTAAATGACTAAATCAGTCGTCGGAATTGTCCAGAATGTTCCTTAAACCAGACGCTGATATTTTTGTTTTGGCGATATGTGCTACATTCAGGGAGACTCTTTCTTGCCTACTGTTTAACATCGCTTTGGAAAAGGCCATTAGAGACTCTGGGTTAACACAAGTGGCACTATTTTGCAAAGAACTGTCCACCTTCTTGCCTTTTCCGATGATATAGATATCATTGGAAGAACACAAAAAGCCCTGTGATTAAAACTTTTGTTGCGCTTGAGAGTGCGGTAAAGAAGATGGGACTTGTTATTAATGCAAAGGTTTTTATTTCAACTGATAAATCTCCAGATTTGTCTCCTTTGAAGATAGGTAACTATACTTTTGAAACTCTAAAACAGTTTACTTACATGTTGTATACATGGAGAAGTTTTCAAAATACGCCTGCATAATTCCCTGCTACTCATCGTAATCAAAGCACTCATCTTCCTTCGATGAATAAGTTCAAAATCGCTTTCGTCACTTGAAAATACAATTTCAATTGATTTATTTTTTGGGACCATAAAGTGAGAGATAAGTTTTTGCGACGAAGGTCGGTTTGTCGGTTGCTTGTAAATGTCACGATAACCAGATATGCATGATCGAAGCTCTTTTTTTGAAATTTCATACTACTTTCGGAATCGGTACCTATTTTAAGAAAATGCTTTTCCAATTCGTTGGCAAGCTCTTTCGCTGCATATATTTTATACGCTCTCAAAGAGAATCCGGTTCTTCTTGTCCGTCTCCATAATCTATCAAATTATTGATAATGTCACTGTCACACATTGAAAGTTTCGTCTTCAATCAAGCGCGGGCTGTTGGCGCGTTGAGAGCCTATTGTCGGGAGACTGTTTGAACAGAGATCATTATATATATGTACATTTCAGTCGCGAAACGTACATCCCCAACCCATGCCTCGCGGGGGGGGGGAGGCCAAGGCCTTATTAACGCCAAGTACGTATTTACCTATTGTATAAAATATTAAAGGCAAAGTCTGACTTTGCAGGGGGGAGGGGGCTAACATTCTCCGATCGCCACTGGTACATTGGTAGAAAACATTACATTGGCGCCAAAGCCGTTAAAATTCATAGACCGCATAAAAAAAGATCACACAGAAAAAATCACATTAATAAGGGCCGCACAAAAACTGGTTCTACTGTAATTGCTTTTAATAAATCATATCTTTCATAATGCTTCAACTTTTAAAAAATTTTCTCAATTTTTAGAGTTACAAAAATCTATCGGTGAGGGCAACAATTCTTTGAAAATGTTTGGGAATAATTTTTCTTTACCATTAATTGAGTAACACATTTTTTGGCTCATACTTTAAAGCCCCGTAGCTCGGTTGATTGATTGTTTATAAGCATTTCACACCTTAAAGATTAACTAGGGCTATTAGACATAGCCTTCGCAATTTCGATCCTCGTCCACATTACGCGAGCTTCCTCCCACTCTCCAAACTTCCACATTATACCAACATGAGAACTTGGAACCTCGACACATGCAAAGAGCATCAGTCCCTCCACTTTCTACTCTTAAGTCACACAAAAACTTTAAACCAGAAATTACCCAGGAGGATTATTAGTAAAAAGGAGCACGGATAGAACCGGCACAACCTGTTGTTTCACTTCTAATGTGTGACGAAAATGTTTTTTTACTGCATGTTTACTTCATGCTGTTCTTGTAGAGAAACCTTAAAAGAGAGGGACATCGAAAATTACTTGGTCCAGTTAGAAGGTGGTTGACTATCAGAAGATGCCCTTAATGACGACGAGTACCACAATGTAGATGAAATCAGAATAATTATATAATAATTGCTTTTATTATTATCAGGAATAAAAATGATACAAAGATATATTATTTTTCATTTATTTTATTAAGGAAAAAATCATGCAAAGAAGGTTTAACTAATACTTTTAACCTCATAATTTGTTTCATTTGAGGCATTAATGTTAATACTAGTTTTGTCTGACTGCAATGAAAGTTGCAGAAATTATTAAATACACATTCCATGTTTTTAGACAAACAAACATTTTTATACTGTATTTATTAAAATCGAATGCTTTTCTACACACGTTTTATGCAGATGAACCCTTCTCCAGGACGACGTGAGGGACGTCTTTTAACAGTGGCTGCGAGAGAGGGTGGTGCTAGAGCAACGCTTCTTTTTAATGACAAAAGTCCTCCACCCTTCGAAGACTTGTTAAGAGATTTTGGTCATGCTTTGGGCCTAGGAAGAGTTAAAAACATGTCCACCCCTTCTGGTCGCCAGGTAAATATGAACAAAATACACCAAACTCTTTTTTAACACGCTTTTATAAGTTTCACTCTTATGAAACGGAATCTTTGAACTCAATTTTTACCCACTTTAAAAGGTCAGATTAATCCGAAATTTTGCACACTTGTCAAGGACCGATGACAATACATTAATTTCATAATTTTGTTCTATTGTCCTGATCAGGACATCAGGAATAATGATTTCCAGATTTAGCATATACCATTAGCATATACTATATACTTATAGCATATACCATTTTTAGAATTGGCGACTTATTCCATACACCATTTCCATGATTTGGCGACTAATTCCAGATTTAGCGACTAAAAGATTAAGGTGCAACCCTAAAAACGAATACACTTGTGGTTAATAGAAATAAAACAAACAAAAATGTGTTTTTTATGTGAGAAAGGGAAGGGTGGGTGTGCGTCAGCAATTCTTACCATAATACAAACAATTGTCTAGTTTTTCAGAAAATGGATATAAAAAAGAATCGTGTATATGTGAAAAAAATAATTTATGTTCTAATTGCTAAATATTTTTTTATTTTTATAAAGCAATACGTTTAGAAGTGATGATACGAATTAACATTATAGCAATACGTTTAAAAGGGGATATAATTCCGGCTCCAAATATCAAACTAAAGGATAAATTCAACAATGAATAAATGGCAATTTAAGAAACTGAAAAAACAGGCTTTTAATGTAGATTGAACTAAAACATGAAAAATAAATTATAGTTTAAAAAAACTAAAAAACACACTTTATAGTTAATCAAACTAAAAAGTAAAAAAATAATTCTTAATGTAAGAATGAAATGATTAACGAGAAAATTAAGTTCATTGGGATAAAAGCGTTGGATGCTTTCTACTATATTTTTACACTAACTCAGCATTTCAGAATAGAACTAGTAGGAAATTATAACAATTAATATAGAGCACCTCACGTTTTTACCCCCAATGACATTAATTTTCTCTTTAATCATTTTATACTTATATTAAGAATTATATATATATATTTCTTTAGTTCGATTCACTATAAAAGCGTGCTTTTTAGTTTTTTTAAAACTATAATTTTTACACGGTCTTTTTTGCACGATTTTGAAACAACACGGTGCGCGAATTTAAATAATTTTTTTTAAACAAATTTTTGGTCTAGCACGAATTCAAAAAAAAAATAAATAAAAATTGGGGGATTCATGCTTTTTAGATGAGACGATTTGATCGAATTTATGACAGTTTATGATAATAAACTTGTCGTAGTCTCTCACTACCTCTAAGATTATCAACTCCCCTTCGGTTATTACCTGAATTTGGATGTGTTGAATTCATAATAAATTACTACTTATTTTCACAGATCAATCTTATTTAATGACTTTTCTTAATTAATAAAAATTACACAAATACTATTCAATTTTAAGAACAATAAAACACAGTGGAGAATGAGAAGGATTCAATAATCATGAACGACGGAATCTTATCTGAATCTACGACGAGTTGACACGTACAATTATAGCTACACACTTATACTTAATTGGAATGAATCAAACTAACCTGATTCCTTATGTTTGGCAGGTTCGTCTAGCTGTTTTCTTAATATCTTGCTTAATTTCTTTAATGAGCGACTTCTTTCTCAGTTAACTCACAGTTCTTTCATGAACTAAATTTATCTACAACGTTACAATATACTTTACTCACGACGTCTACGTTTACACTAGAAAAAGCACTTTCTCATTTCATTCCTCCTTTCATTTCCTTTCATTTCCCCCTTTTATTTCATTTTCGAACTCGCTAAACCCGAACTTATATAAAATATCTCATTTGCATAAATCACGCTTTTGGCTCTCGGTGGAGATTGGTTGAAATAAATAAAACATTTAAAGAATATAAGAGAAGGTTAGTGAAACGCGTAAGCACCCGTCGTAAACTGTCAATATTCGTCAATAATGATGGATATCAGACTCATCACTTCATGCTACTCGTTTCCAGGCCTCTGTACTTCAGTCTCTGTGCTCTCTTGTCCAGGCAAGACGTGCAGCCCGAAGGCGAACATTGTGCAATGGTGCTCTCGTAGGTCGACGGCTCCCGAAACCCATTCAGGGAAGCGAGCTTTGCACTGTCCGTTTTACTGACTGTACGACTGGCACTGTCATTCAGTTGGGTTAGATTTTGAGCTTATCTTTGGCTTTTTTGGCTACGTACAATACGCCTAAGCCGTCTCTCACTACGCACTGTAAATGTTAATTGTCCCTTGAAGTTTGCTCGATCGCTAGTTTTTGTCCACCATCCATGTATTCTTGGTATACTCTTGACACTGTCGACCTTGAAAATCCTAGATGTCTATTTCGGAAATTGAAGGGCTCATGCCTCGCACACCTCCGATTTGTCCGCGATCGAAGGCATCTAAATCAGGCAATTTACCCATACTGGCAATTCGAACAACTAATTCAGACGGTTGATGACGGTTGGTCTTTTGGCATCTGGACTGTAAAACAGTCCTCAATCCCATATCATGAATACTAATTCACGGTAAGCGTTATATATGCAGTTATCACAGCGCCTTCACTTCCGCATAAATGATGCGTAGCGCTACACAATTTGCATAGCCCTTGCCATCCCTAATTCAGTAGCACTTCAGTATATATATATACATAGATATATAGCAAAAAACCCGTATTCAAAAACATTTTTATGCTTTCCGCATCATAAGCCTCCCATTGTCTGACGATCCCTGTAAAACACGTTCTTGATTATCTCTACTTAACAAATAAAATGCTAACTATCCAAACTTAATAGATATGTAATAATAATATGATAAGATATAACCAATAGATTTTGCTTAAAATGTATTGCTATGTTGTGACATAAGAAAATTGCCAGATGTTCGGTTTATATGCATTAATCTTATATACGTAAGACAACTAACTTCTGCTTCAATTATAGAGTCAGCTATAATAGTAGTTAAGAAGTTAAATAATTTATCTCATGATGCAACTGATACTCTAAAAAAATCATGTTCAATCAAGATTATCTAATATTTTGATTTCCCTTTGATATTATCGTTATCATAAGATAAACAATGTTATTATTACAGTGCTTAAATGCTCTTTTTTTCACAGGTTCGCAGTATATCTCAACTGAAAAACGAATTTCAGGATATTGATACATTTTTTCTAGACGAAACTGCTTCAAACGCTACTTACCTTACAGGTCAGAATTATTTTAAACTATGAAAAAATATGATTTTAAAAAGAAACAAAGCAAAAAAAAAAAAAGAAGGAAAGAAAGAAAAAAACAGGAAAAGAAAAATTAATTTTTTTTTGCAAAACATAACATTGTTGTTCTATTCACAAAATAATGCAAATGTCTGATCATTATATTTATCATTCTATCCCATGTTACTGAAGTAAAAGTATAAAAGTTCAATTTCCTTACGGGATCACATAAATCAAATAATTTTTCTCTCTCTGTACCTGCATTTCTAATAAGAAAAGACATTCTCAATTATCTTAAAATATCTTTGTTGTGTAGTCTTTATAGTACTGTGTGATAAGCTGAGGGTTTTTTTTTAAAGTTAAATTAAGAAGGTTGATACAGAGTTCCACTAATTATGGTTAGAACATAATTTAGGGGGAAAAGCTTATTATTATTATTTTTTTATAAAAAAAAAAAACATTTTTAGTTAGTTATGCACAAGCAACTTCAATTTTTGAACGGCTTAGATATTTTGAGTGGAACTTTTACTATAAAACGGAAAAATATAAATCTATATATATATATATATATATATATTATATATATATAATATATATAATATATATATATATATGTAATGACTTCTTCTAATTCTCCTTAACTGTACCCCGTCAAATTATTTTCTAGTTCTTTCGCCTCTGACTGTTATAATCTTAATCTAATTGTACGACCGCGTAATCTTAATCTTAATCTAATTGCTCCCGCTCATTTGCAGCCAATCACGACTCCTGTTATAAAAGAGTCGTACGACCTTCACCGCCACTATAAAAGCTCTGAACACACGGTTACGCGCGCTTTTTCGCTTCTTCGCTTTTTGTCATGATGTAGTCTGCCGCATCTAGTGTTTGTATCTTTTGTGTGTCTATTTGTGATTACGTACATCTATGTGTCGTCCTTGTCTTACTTAAATGTTTTCAAGATGAATAATAAAAGTTTAATTAACCACAAGAATGCCATTGCAAGCTCCATTCAAAAAATCCATCATTACTACATCGTCTTATTACATATATGTATATAAATCCTTTACAATTAGTGTTAGAATCCAAGTTTTCGTACAGTTCTTAAAATTTACATTCACTCGTCGGAGTATCTGAATGCATATGCTTCTCGTGTGAGAGTTTTTCCTCCAGGATGTGAATCATAAGTTGACGATCCCTTGCCGTATCGGAATTTCTATTCCTGCTCATTTTCCAAACAAAAAATAATGGCACTGAAAATAAGACTGGGCAACCAGTGCACAAGATAAAAAATGAATCGGGGAGGGGGGGATGGATTACTAGAAATAAATCTAACTTCATTGGCACCTTACTTCAGAGTAGGGTCTTCACCCGGTGGCCCGCTGCAGGCATTTCAGTCTCTTTTCATTTGAACCTGAAGCAATTTAAGGAAAAATTTCCTTTTCTGTCGTAAGAAACGCTCTTTTTGATATGCTTGATATCCATTTGAGATAAAATTTTCTGAAAATGACGTTTTTTTCAAAAATTTCATTGTGTTTTAAATAATTTTAAATATTAAAAATCTGACCATGCATAAAATCTCAGAAGTTTTCAGAAGAAAATATGGGCTTTTATCTTTAACAGGTGTAAAGTATTTTATTTCGACTTCCATTTAACGTTTTTGAAACTACTCTTTATATACAAAAAATCTGTAAAACCATCTCTTCTCTTAGAATCAGTTATAGTCTTGTAAAACAAACCTCCCTTTCTTATGTAATTCTCCTAACTACATCATTTTTTGACAGTTGTGTGGCCCGCGGATTATTGAAAATTTATTGATGTGGAACGCGGATCACTGTTTATTTATTGATACGGCCCTCGAACGTTAAAGGTTGAAGACCCCCTAATTTAGAGCAATTTTATTGAAAAATATCTCTCCTACCCATTTTATCACTTGGTAATATATTCGAAAATTACAGGATATTTTTCGTTCCAATTCAGCTTGTGACGGGTGCTTACGCGTTTCACTAACCTTCTCTGATAAACTTTTAAATTGTATTTATTTTGACCAATCCCCACTGAGAGCTGGAAGTGTGACTTATGCAAATAAGATAGTTTCGTGTTTAGCGAGTTCGAAAGAGATATAAAAGGGAGAAATGAAATGAAGAGAAGAGGATGACTAAGCGGTTTGATAGAGTAGAACTCCGTGTTTGAGATTAAAAAGTAAACTACGTCGTTGTCCAAGAAGGTGTTTTTTATCCGTCTAGCTTAAAGAAGTGAAATTTGAAGATTATTTAGGGCGGATCAGAAGTTATTGAAGATATCCTAGATGACAGCCACGTTTTAAATTCTACTTGTTCCAGGTTCCTACTGAAGAAGATTTCAGGTCTGTAGCTTTTGTGGCTTAAATTTAAATGTGTAGTTTGATTGTACGTGTTATTTCCCCTCGTGATATCAGTTAGTATTCCGTCGTCCATAATTGAATGCTGATAATACTCCATGATAATTTATTGTTCTTAAAGTTGATTATTAATTGTATAATTGTGTCTTAAAGAAATAATAAATAAGTGATTTATTATTTGAGTAGTCTTTAATGATGAATACTACATATCCTAACATAGATAATATGCAAAGGGGTAGTGGGAGACTACGACACTGGCGCCCAAACGAAATACCGGAATTAAGAGCAGGTGCAGGATTTAGAGTTTTGCCGGAGTTATTTTTTTCGGGTAAAGAAAATGTGTTTGAGTTTTTAAATAATATTGATGATAATATAGCTTACTATGAAATACCGGCGAATCTATCGTGTGCATATTTAAAAGGTCATTTAGTTGGGAGAGCGTTAGACTGGTTTGATGTGATTGGGTTCGAGTGGGTAAATGAAGAAGCGACTGCATTTGCAACACTTAAAAAGAAATTGTCCGAAAGTTTTCCGGTAATACGGAATAAATCAGAGCTAGAAGCTCAGTTTTTTTCGTCAAAACAAAGGAGAGGTCAAGCCCCGTCAGACTTTATTTTTCAAATGTTAAAATTACATAAAAACTTGGAATTAAATTATGATGAGATAAAGTTGATTGATCACATAGTAATGCGACTAGAACCCCAAATAATGGATTATTTAGAAGTTCGAAACCCCACAACGAAAACTCAATTGATAGAGTTGGTAGACCGGTATGAGGAACGTCATAACTGCAGGGAAAATCAGGGTTCGAGTAATAATTTTGCTAGACGAAGTTGGGATGTGAGTAGGAATCCTGAGGAAAGAAGGAATAATAGAAACTGGAGAGATACTGGGGTCGGAAATAGTCAAAATGATCAAAGAGGACTAGGCAGGGGTGCGAATAATTTTCCTCGTCGTAATTATCAAAATCAAGGATTCGAGGGTGGAAATCGATACAATCACTCACATCAGAGAACAGACCGGTATCAGAACCGTAGGATGGTGGTTAGGAAGGGTCCTAATGATGATTCAGCAAAACAGAATTGGAGGCGTGTTGATTGCAACAGCGAAAGGCAAAGAAATGCCAATTTAAACTTTCAAAGAGATCGTAATGAGGCAAATCCTCCTAATAGAATTAGACTTAATTCATTGAGATTATCACCAGTTGAACTTCCGTATGTGCCGATTTTGTTGAATGATACTTTTTTAAAAGCGCTCTGGGATACAGGTGCGGAAAAGTCATTTATTTCAGAAAAAACGTACCGGTCGTATTTTTCTTTCTGTCCTTTAAAAAAATCGTTAGATGAAGTAGTTACAGCTCAAGGGTCACAGTGCAGAAATTTAGGCACAGTTGAGTTGAAAATTAAAATAAGAGAATTTTCGCAGTTATGGAAATTTCATGTGATTGCTGAGATGAAAGATCCATGCATCATAGGTGTGGATTTTATGTCACATGCAGGGATTACTTTTGATTTTGTTAAAAAATCGTTAATCATTCCGGATTCGAAAAAGGAAAAAGTGGCTGTTATGTTGTCTAGAAACCCGTTAGAAAGTAATGAGGAACCAAAAGTGTCTTGTGCGGTGATTAGATCGTTAGTATTATCTTCTAGAGAACATTAAGAGAGGAACAGAGAAATGACCCGGAGCTAGGGCACATTATGAAATTTTTGGAAAATCCGGACGATAGTTCTGTTAATGAATCGATCTGCAGAAATTGGTCCAATGACTTTAAAATCGTTGACGGTTTGCTATATTATGCAAAGTATACAACCACACTAGGTGAGTTAAGGGTATTTATACCTAAAACTTTACGTAAAGATGTTATGCGAGAATTTCATGACTCGCCTATGGCAGGTCATCTAGGCAAAAAGAAAACCTACTTAAAATTAAAGGACGCGTGTTATTTTCCGTACATGAGGAAATACATTTATAAATATGTAGCAACCTGCGACCAATGCCAAAAAGTCAATTATAAAAACGGATTACCAGCTGGTCAATTAATTCCCATAATAACGAATTTTCCGAATGAAATCGTGTCTTTAGATTTGTTAGGCCCATACCCTGCAACTAGTCCAGAACGTTATAGATTTATTTTAGTAATTACCGATAATTTTTCTAAATGGGTTGAAATAGTTCCCTTAAGGAAAGCTTCGGCTAAAGCAATTGCCAATGCATTTTTTGAGAATTATATTGCGCGTTATGGAGCTCCTGTAAAGTTAGTCACCGACAATGGTCCCCAAATGATATCCGAAGTTTTCGAGCAAGTGTGTCGCAGATTGCACATAAAACACGTTAAAACTGTGGTATATCGTCCACAAGCTAATCAAACAGAACGAGTCAATCGCACTCTTTTAAAAATGATTTCGAGTTTTGTCGCGGATAATCACACTAACTGGGATCAATTTCTGCAAGAGTTCGGTTATGCAATTAGGACAGCAGTACATGAGACAACGGGTAAAACACCGGCGGAATTATTTTTAGGTCGAAATTTAATCACTCCTTTTCAGAAATTAGTTATGGTAACTGATGGATCAGATTTAGTTTGTGGGAACATAGAAAGGTTGTTTGAGGAAGCTAGAGTTCATACAAAGCGCCAGCAAGAGAAGTGGGCGAAATATTATAATAAAAAGAGGCGTGAAAATAATGTGAAAGTTGGTGATCTAGTATTAGTTCAAACTCACCCGTTAAGTTCAAAATGTAAAAAAATAGTAGGTAAATTTATGCCAAAGTTTGAAGGCCCATATAAAGTTCTGAGTGTAAAAAATAATAATAATTTAGTAATATTAAAATTGGGTAAAAGAATAACGGTTAATGTTGACCAGGTGAGAATTTACTATCAAAGAGAAGACAGTGTTGCCGAGTCGGAAAGTAACACTAGTAGTAATCATGGTGCAGTGACATCAATCAGGTCAGATGATGCGCAGTCGTCATTGGTGCAATCGGAGAATGATAGGGGTGGTCGTAAAGGATCGAAATCAGGAAATGTAAATGGTAGCAGAGATATAGTTGCGAATAGACGCGATGGAGTAGAGGTGAGAAAAAAACGTGGACGGACGGAATCTACTGTTTCTTCGGGGGATAACGCGTATAATTTCAGGAAAAAAAGACCTGTATGTGCTGAGAGAGAGAAAAGAGGAAGGCCTGATCATGGATGGACAATGTACGGAAGAAGAGACCAGAGGCCCAAGCAGATCGTGAGAAAAGAAAGATTTCTCGTCAATGTCCTCTCGTCCCTCCAGGAAGCGTTATAGAAAGGTGGAAGAAAATAGTTCTGAAAGAGCAGTTCCAGGACCATCCCACAGATTCAAGTATAACAGACCTCATCAGGAAAGGAGCTGTCCATACAATCTTCGGAGCCGACGTCGAGTGGACAACAGCCAAGTTCCAGTTCTCACAGAAGGAAACAACGCCTCAGCAGGAGCATATCAACTTCAACGGACTCGATGGAAGAAGGGACCCAGAAAGTTGGAGCGCAGAGTGGACAACCCTAGGACAAGGTCATCCAGCATAGAAGCCATGGTAGGAGACAAAGCCTATGCAGATTGGATCTAAAGACTAGTCAGGTTGTATAATTCTAATTTGTTTATTTTTCCTCTGACAGACAGTTCGGAGTATTTTCCATGTGGGCTAGTCTAATTTTTTGTAAAGTTAACGTACAAAAGTGTCACTGAGTTGTGTGCATTTTCATATCGGTTGAAAAGACTTTTGTATTAATTTTTTTTCCAAATTGTGGAAAAACATTTGTTGAATTGCAATTGTTTTGCTACACATTAAAGACGTGGCTTTATATGTGAGATTACTTGTATTGTTTGTTGTAATATATTCTATGTAAAATGTATATATTTTGTGTGTAATTATTAAGATGTATAAGTAATGTCTGGTTTCTGGGCGCGGCGTAATTAGGAATACTAACAAAAAACATTAACAGCGCAGCGCGATTGATTGGGAATTTTTGAAAATGAAACCAGATAAGGGTTATTTTGTTACTAAACTATATATATATAATATAATGTATGCCATATTTTATGTCAATAAGGAAGTTGTATAAAAGTTCTGTGCATTTAATGTCATGTTTTAGAAAAAATTGACAAGGTTTCCTTTCAGGGCAGCAGTCCCTGAACATAGTGATGTGATGAAAGTTTGATGTCGTATGAAGATATTGTATAAAATTTTTTTTTATTTATTAGCACTTAAGTAAAGTGCATGATCAGGGTTTTTTCCTTGAAAGGTTTTCCCCTGATCTTCGCCCGAATGGGATGCACTGTAGGGAACCTAATATTGTGAAAGATAAATAAATTAGAGTGGAGTACCCTTTTGAGTAGTCATTTCTGTGTGCTAGTTTAATTAAAGTTTCTAACTTAGAGTTAAAATTTTCTGCTAATTCAGTGTTTTCAGGCATTATAAAGTTCGTGAGTTAAAACTTTCTACAAGTTTAGTATTTTCAGGCGTTATAAAGTTCGTGAGTTAACTTTTTACAAGTTCAGGCATTCTAGAGTAGTTAAAATTTGTGCAGGTTCAGTGTTTTTCAGATGTTAGGTAAATTAAGCGAATTCTTGCAGGTCGTTTAGACCGTCAATAAGTCACGCTTTTTTTCTCGGAGGGGGTTGTGACGGGTGCTTACGCGTTTCACTAACCTTCTCTGATAAACTTTTAAATTGTATTTATTTTGACCAATCCCACTGAGAGCTGGAAGTGTGACTTATGCAAATAAGATAGTTTCGTGTTTAGCGAGTTCGAAAGAGATATAAAAGGGAGAAATGAAATGAAGAAGAGGATGACTAAGCGGTTTGATAGAGTAGAACTCCGTGTTTGAGATTAAAAAGTAAACTACGTCGTTGTCCAAGAAGGTGTTTTTTATCCGTCTAGCTTAAAGAAGTGAAATTTGAAGATTATTTTAGGGCGGATCAGAAGTTATTGAAGATATCCTAGATGACAGCCACGTTTTAAATTCTACTTGTTCCAGGTTCCTACTGAAGAAGATTTCAGGTCTGTAGCTTTTGTGGCTTAAATTTAAATGTGTAGTTTGATTGTACGTGTTATTTCCCCTCGTGATATCAGTTAGTATTCCGTCGTCCATAATTGAATGCTGATAATACTCCATGATAATTTATTGTTCTTAAAGTTGATTATTAATTGTATAATTGTGTCTTAAAGAAATAATAAATAAGTGATTTATTATTTGAGTAGTCTTTAATGATGAATACTACATATCCTAACATAGATAATATGCAAAGGGGTAGTGGGAGACTACGACAAGCTTATATATGGGTATTGAAATTTGGATAAATTTTGGAAAAGAAAACGCACTCTCGGCTTATATTCAGAAATGTACGGTATTTCATAAAATTAATAAAAATAATTTTCATTAAAATTTTTAGAGCTAACTTATCTATAAATGTAGGCTTACTTTTAGAAAACAGTACAACAGAAAAATAGCCTTCTTTATTTTTTAATAAGTTTATCATATAAGAGGACCTTGTTGGTTCTTTTTTTTTTATGTAAACGGGAAATTTTCTTTTGAACCCTTACAAATTTATATTTATTAATCCAAGTAACTGAATAAAATAATTTCTCTAGTCATAATATGATTTAATGAAAAATAAATCTTGTCGTTTCATAAAATGAATTAACCAGGAACATCTTCATATTTCAGAAAACAAAAGATTTACCTATTCTTCCAAATCCACAAGAGAACGCAAAGCAATGTCTGCTGTTTCAAGAAAAATGAACGCTTCCACATTGTCTTCTCCTTTTCGATTAGAATGGATGTATCCTTCGATATTTTAATTTTAATTTTCAGTTCTTATTATAATATAGCTATGTTTGTTATATTTTCTCATTTTTGCAACATTTCATTTCAAAATACGAGCTGAAATTTAAAAATTCATAGTTTTATATTAAGGTTATGCATAACTAAAGTATATAAAATACACTGCTGTACACACAAAATGCTACACCAAGAAATTACCAGATATATCACAGTGAAATTTATTCTGCAGGTAATATGTTGTACAAAGACCAAACAATTAAAATTACAGCTTCTTGTGACGTGTGGATAATGACATAATCAGTAGTTAGTGTAGCACCATTGCTGGCTATAATCGCTGCTACACGCCTCGGCATAGAATCAAAGAGGCTTTGGATGTATCCTTGGGGTACAGAAGTCCATGCGGCTTCCACATACTGCCAAAGTTGATCTAGTGTAGCAGCAGGTGGTGTATCCTGGGCCATTCATTGTGGAAACATGGATCACACGTTTTCGATTGGCATTAGATTGGCAGAACAAGCAGGCGAAGGAATCCATTCAATCTGATGGGTGGGTAAGGAAAAACTCTTGGAATTGCGTGCCAAGTGTGGTCGTGCATAATCCTGTTGGTGTATGGCTGATGGCAAGCACCGAATGTATGGAAGGACCACGGGCACCAACACCTCAGAAGAGGTAGCACTGGCTGTTCAGTGTGTGACGGATCTATACGGTTCCTTCCACTAATTCCTCGGGGACTCTTTTAGAGAAATATTTTACTCAACCAACTTTCACCGAAGATAAGAAAACGTGTTTATGCAAATTAAGCTTATTATAGAAATTCTGTATTCGTGAGTTTTGAGAGTTTGTGAGTGGAGGATCGTGAGTTATTGCAATGTGGATCTAAGTTTATAAAAGTGTGTATTGAAGATTTCCCAGTGAGGATAAATCAGATCGGGTTTGATCCCGTCAAGTATAAGCGCTTAAGGCCTCAACAGTAGGACTTCGATATTACAAGAGTACTGGTATTCTAAGCATTATTTAAATAGAAGTTTGAGGATAACTTGTAGTGCGCGGCGGAGTTGAAGTTGAGCTTGTATAAGTTATCGTAGAAATCTGTTAAGGGTCCGTAAATAGTATCCCCAGGCTATCTGGTCTCTCCTTCGCGCTCTTAGTATTGATCAACAATCTTAATTGGATTATTATTGTGCTTGCTTGATATTTTGTGACAATAAAATAATTAGAGTGAATCATGTTGACTAATGATTCAGTTCTCCCCACACATCTAGCCGGGTCCACACATCTAGAAGACAAGAAGGATTAGAGGGAATTAGGCATACCCGAACATTACAAGTGTACCGACAATGCTTACTAGAGGGGCATGGCAGTGAAATCCAATATTACCCCAAACCATGATACCGGGAACAGGACCAGTGTGGCGATGCATAACGTAACAGTTCAGCAACTTCTCACCACGGTGTCTCCAAACTCGAATCCAACCATCGTGATGTTGCAGGCAGAAGCGGGATTCGTCAGTAAACACAATGCTAATGAGTTGCATATTTCATCGCCGCCAACGCATGATGTAAATTTCACATGGTTTTCATGTTTCCTTCGGGGTGTTGCATTTTGTGTGGCCTGCAGTTGAATAACTACATCGTATAACATAGGTGGGGAAGGCACGAGTTTGAGGTCTCATGTGACCTCCACGATTTACTTACATAATCTTCATAGAAACTAGATTTTGTATTAATTGATATTTCTTTATTTAGATAACTGAAATTTGTAGAATTAAATAAAGAGCAGAATCACAATGTAAGTTTCAGTGGTTA
>BMAO01001442.1:0-36412 GCA_019973975.1 Trichonephila clavata | reverse complement strand
AAAAAATCACATTTAAGTTCAAATTGCCACAAGAAATAGCATTTTTTTCCCTTCGAATAAAGATAAGACTATCTTAAAAGTCAATTTATACTAATTGAAACGCAATTTTCAAAAGATAAAGGTGTATATATATGAAGCTACTAAAGAAATTAAACGTAGGTTTTCTTTTTACATTTAATTTTTTAGTTTTTATAAAAAGCTTATTCTTAGAATTAATATTTGATTAAACGAATGGATAATGAAACGGGTTTGAATTGAATATAATTCAAGTATACTACAATAAAAGTGATAACTCTTTTATTATATTTTTCATATGTGATTATGACTAGGATGTTTTCATTCTTAATATAATATGAAGCTAAAATAATGTATTTTTAAAGTATTTTAAAGTTTTAGTAAAAAAATATTGTCCACTTCCAGACACAACTCTAAAATTGCCAATTAAAATAATATTTTTATCACCTAGGACTTAGCATTAATAGCGCGGCCGGTGTAGCCAAGTGGTCAATGTATCGAATCATGGCAGGTATGTCATGAGTTCCAGCCCAGTACCACCAAAGACCCGCCGTGCAGGGGCCCGATGCACGCTAAATCTGTCGAGAACTCAAACATCCTTCCGTTGGTGTGGTGTGTAGTTAGGAGAGGTGCCAGCTCAGGTGTCGTCCTCGTCACTTGACCATGGTTCAAAATTACGAGGTACGTCGCCAAAAGCCCTCGTGTAGCTGAACAGTGTGACGTTAATATTCACTCACTCACTTAGCGTTAATAACCTGAAACTGATTTGTAAAATGCTTTAAAAATATTAATAATTGATTAAAAATAGCATATATAAAAAAATTTAAGTACTAATAGTATTTGAATTATGTATTATTTTTGCAGTATTACAAGAAATAAAATTGTTCTTGCAAATATTCTAAAATCGAGAATAATTATGTTTAAATTTTGTATTTGTGACTTAAAGAAGCGAGTATATGTTTTGGAAGTTTTCGTTTACAAATATGCTTAGTTTCAGAAATGGTTACATTTTAAAATAAAACCATCATTGAAAATGCTCTCAAAATGTGAAAATAAAAATTTACAGTAATTTTTAAAAGAATGATAAAAATTGAAGTGATAAAAATTATAAAAAAACATTATCATTTTTGGTTTTTAAACCCTTTTACGACTAAAGGGAGCATCCCCCCCCTCCAATTTTAAATTTGGTGATTGTCTTATTTAATTATAAACATATCTGCATTTTTTATACAGAATGTCAAAATAGAACGCAATTACGTAAACAGGAACATTTGGGAAAAAATACCCTGTCAAATCCATTCTCTTTAACAAAACACATTCACCCACTAAATTCTTATTACTCATTTCAGTTGATTGTGTCGCGAAATAATATTTTTACTGTGTTTTTTACAGGTTTTTTGTGTGTCACTTGGTAAGTATAACTTTATGCAATAAAGAAGTATATTGGAATAAATGAAAACAATTATATATATATATATTTATATGGGCCGTGGGTAGCCTAGTGGTTAGAGTATCGGACGCCAGACCGGAAGGCCTGGGTTCGATGCCACCAAATACCCGCCGAGTGCACACGGAGTACATGCTCGTTAAATCAGGGGGTCCGAATGGTGTCGCCATCTATCGTGAGCAAAATCATACTGTCACCTTCATGGGCTCAAACCTTCGGCTAACGACAGGCGTATCTCTAGCCCGTTGGCATGATGAATTTCGTGGGCCTCGATCTGACTACGTCAGATAGGTGGCATAAGCATTAACCACATATATATATATAGTCTTAAAAATACAAAATAATTCGAAATTAAGGACAAAATTACCTGCAAATTATTATTTCAAACGAGTAAAATGTAAGAGAAGGAATCGCCCCTTTCAGCAGGCCGATTTCTTCGAAAAAAGAGTCTACTGATGGTAAGGATCACAAGCTTTTATTTCATAACTTATAGCAACTACACTCAAGACTAAATAAAACATCTCCTGTGGCTTTCTATCTACCAAAAACTCTTATTACTCCTGTCCCTATTTAGATAGCAGACACCGGACATCGTATGAGGGAAAGGAATGTCTGTTGTGACCCCTCTCCGGGATGGGGAGAAAGTTACTAATGAAAGATGAATAAACATATCAAATTTCATGATTTAACATACTCCCGCCTCGAACCCTTCAGGTTTCAATATGAAAGAAAACAAGACATTAAACATATAGAGCAGAAAATAAAGAAATAAGACACGTTGAATGAAATACTAAATTCATCTGCAATAATATTTTAGAAGATATATCAAATTTTTTGTAACAAAAAAAGTTACCAAATTTGATCCAAATGCCGCCTTTAAAATTTGCCACCACGGGCAAGGGTCCGGCCCTAGAGCCACCCCTGGCCTTACAAAACTGCACATTGATCCAAGCTAAAAGAAAATAACTGCAGTTTTCCGTATTTTTTCATCATAATTAAATTAAAATAAACAGTTTCTTTCTAATATTCACTCTTAGTAACTTTATAGTCCTGTGAGTGTTCTCTTTAAGGCCTTATCAGGATTTACTTTTGCCTCTGATTTGTCATTAAAATGCAGATCTTGCTTATTATTAAATTACATTTAACAACTTTTGAGTATTTCATTTTGTATTTCTGTCAAGTTTCCTTTGTTATGGTTACATTTATAATAAATCTTTTTTTGTTCTTTCTCAGTTTTAAACTTTACTGATTTTTTATACTGAAGTAAAGGAAAAATATACATAATTTTCGAATGACGTTAGTTGTAAGTACTCCTTTCATAATAACTTGATTAAGCTTTGCATGAAAGAGCTTGATAACTATTTCATTAAATTAATTAAAAAACTTATAATCAACGGATTTGAAAATGAGATAAAAGGAAAACCCTTCTGAGCATTCATTCTTTAATTTATCATTTTTCTTGTTCTTAAATTGACTGGATTCGGCTTCTATTATGTAATCTATTCCTTATCTATTCAAATAAATAAATAAGCCTTATTCAAATTAACTTCAGTCATCAATATAAAAAGTTGGAGGAGACTAACTGGGAAGCTGTATTACTAAATAAATGCTAACACACACACACCACACACATACACAATTAGCATCTTTAACGAAAATTTATAAATTGCAAATACACACATTGCTTTGTATTGTGATTAATATTTACATACACACACAAATTCACACCCAATACCATTATAACTTTACAATCAATTTTAGAGCATCCAAACTTACCTTGGAAAAAAATGCTATCTAACGTTTTATAATTTGTGAATCTACGCTATTTCAGGAAATTAACCAATTTTCAAAAATGGTCAGCCTGTGACTCTGGACCTATAATACTGACTCATATACTTACTAATTCCAATTACTCCTTTAGTTATAAAATATGTATCATAAATAAACCAAGATATATCAATCATTGGCATGGCCAAGTAATTTTAGCGCGTTTTTCACACGTTGTATTTTACAATAATGCAACTAATGAACTTTTTACTAACAGAAAATAGTGTGTACTATACTTAAAATTTTTTTTTAATTTAAAAATTATTAAATTTAAATATGATTCGGCTCATCTAGGGCACAAATGCGACCAAATGCCGAAAACCCGAGGTCAATCGGTTGCTTATTGGCTGAGAAAAAGGTACGACAAAATATGGAACGAAAACGAGGCCGAAGACGAAGAAGAAATTTGCATCCTAATAGCGCTTTTTTTACACTACGTGAAAATCGCACTAAATAGAAACGAGCCTTACAGTATTCGCATAGGATGTGTAAGCTCTGAAATTTTTTCTAGGTAAATTCGCCAATAGCAACTTAAATCCTGAAAAAAATGAATCAATTATGATTGCAAAAAATTTCCTATGGAATAATATCTTAAATGGAAATTTTATTTGATTAACATAAGGAGTAATGCAATTTTTTATCAAAAATTTTTTTCTTCTTCTATTTGGGGAAGAGCGGAGACAATAGATTTATAAAAACTAAAATATGACACATACTTGTGATTTCAAAGTATTTAAAAATCGTTGAAAAATATCGTCAATAACAGAACCACTGTTAGTTGTCGAAACATTCCGATTTGTGTTCATTTCGAGCTTGAGTTCCTCTTTCAGAAAAGCTATGAGCGGCTCATCTTCTGGAAAACTGAAGTTAACGTTAAAATCACCACTCACAAAATCATGGGAAGCGAGTGACAGTTTTTGAAGTGAAAACTACTTTAGCGGCGTTGGGCACTTTTTGGTAGAGGAAAAACATGGGTTCGCGTCACCGACATGCTCTGACTGGCGCATGCGCAGTGTGCTGTTCGCTTTAGACACTTTTTGGATGGGTGAAATCTCGTGCGTTCGCGTTACCGACATGCTTATAGCAGCATATCTGTAGCTATACAGCTGACGTATAGGGCTGTGTATATCTTATAAGTGAAATTGAATTGATTTAATGAAAAGTTCAATGTGTATATACTGTGCATTGTTGAAATAGTGTTTTTGTTTGATTATTATTTGAATCGTTTAATTGAAGAATCATTGTGCAGTACAATAGTGTGAGTACTAAATAAATAAACTAATATTTTTAAGATAAAAAATAAATAACAGAAAATTATTTCAAATACTCGTATTTATTCTGGCGTTTGAAAATTTTGTATTATTTATTTTCTAATATTTAACCTCTGCAAAAGTACAAAAAGTCTAAGTATTGTTGAAATTAATGATGACAATGATGCAAACAATTAAAATAATGTTAAAAATCAAGTACATTGAAATTTAAGTAAATACAAATACTATCCGTAAATAATGATTGTGTATTAATTGTTATTTCAATTGAATTGTATTTATATTTTGTCATGATCTTGTACAGCCCGTAAAATATTTGAATAATAAAAACCATATAAACATGCATATAATTGTTGCTTGGAGTGTGAATAGATGTGAAAACCAGATTGATGTTGATAATTTTAATTCAAACATTATGAAATTCACTTCTATCGGCAGTCTCTATAACTGCCATTTTTTTTGTTGTCTTTTTTTTTAAAGAGCAGAACCACTTTCGATATACGGTAAAAGTACAAAATGCAGGAAATCTTTAATTTTTTAACCGTTTGATTCGGAAAAATGTATACGACCACCGAAATCACTGTTTGTCCATTTTCAAATAAGCATTCTGCCGCACAAAAGTCCCCAATATCTTGACTAACATTAACCAGTCCACTTGTTTGACGATAAGTAATATCCATATGAGGAGCCACAACATGTGAGTTGTTCTGTTTGTGATAGATCGCAACACCAGCTGCTCTGTGGTCCGGTCGTTTAAATTGTACGCAGCAATCGAAGTCAGGAATCGAAACACGTTCGTCATTATCTAACTACGTCTCTGCCAACATGAGTAACGTACAATTTTGTGAAATAACGTCGAAATCTGTTTGTTGAGCTCTAAGACTTTGACAATTGAGCGTAAGGATAGCAAGTTTATCCTTGGTGAAGTCTAATAAGACTTGTTGGTATGTGCGAAGTGGATTTTGAGTCAAGCGCAGACGAAACCAAGTTTTTAAATTAGAATCTTTTGAAATGCTAATTTAACAATATAAAAAAGGCTGGCGGCTTGATGGTTACTAGAGTTGGACCCCACGTGGATATATCTTTGCAAGATCCAGCTAAAGGACTTAGCTTCTTCTCTGATCCTAAAGTGAGAAAACAAAAACAAAAATCCCTCGGCCTGGACCGTAGAAGTAGGGGGGGGGGCGGAGCCACTACCGAACGAAGGAGAAAAAACAGAACTTCACTTCCAGGGTAGCGAAGACACACCACCAAGCGCACTGATTGGTCAAACTAAATAGCGCACGCTTCCCCAATTTCCTGTTACACATTTCGTCCCTTTTCACGAAATCACTCCTCCAAATTTCCAGCTACCGAGAGGAAAGATGTTACACATCAAAAACTCTGTAAAATATTATTCGATGTATTTATACCATTTTCTCATGAAAAATTTATTTTTTCCTGAAAAAAAAAAGAAATATTCCGTAAACGTCCCTTTATTACAATGCTAAAACTCACCGTTCAGATTAAAAGGTACTTTGTTACCGAAAATATTTAAATTTTGTGTGGACTCAAATAATCTAATTTGAATTTCAAATAAACCCATGGCCGCGGTTTCCTAGTGGTCATGGTCACGAACACATGACCAGCGTGTCAAGAGATTGAATCCTAATGTCATCGAAGACCCGATGTGTAGAGGGGCTGGTGTACCGTAAATCTGTCAAAGTTCTAAGTCCCTTGTTGGTGTGGTATGGTAATTTGGAGAGGGGGTGCCAGCTCAGGTGTCGTTCTTTGTCACTTACCGAGATTCGAAATCACTAGATCAGTCGCCAGTAGCCCTCGTGTTACTTTATAGTGCAACGTTAATAAACACTCGCTCAAATAAACCCCAAGATAATTTCTTCTAATTATTCAAATTAATTTCATCTTTTTAAACTGTTCAAATTATGAACTGACACGATTAGCGAAAAAATACATTTTTCCCACTTAAAAGCAATCTACTATTGACAAGCAGTGGAATGTTAGATGCAATTTACCGTTCGATAATAATAAAACAGGAGACAATAACTCATTATAAAGGAATAAAATACGTTTAGAAGCAAAATTTTATACACACCTCCTGCCTTTTAACTTAGTTATAGAGACTAAGTTAACACAGCATGTCATCAACCCAAGAGGAAACTGTCCATTTATTAAATATATGGTAATAAAAGTTAAGGTAATGAAAAATTAGGTTAATTTATGGAGGTGGTCTTATATTCACAAATTCTACTATAAACATCTCTTACGAGTTAGTATATTAAAATTATTATATTAAGAGAAATCTTGCTCACCATCTTGAAACCTTCAGCACTCGCGGAGAGACTTCCAGCTAGAAGATTTCTTTTTAACTAATTGGATTGAGCAAAATAGTTCTCGTGCAATCAAGACTAATAATGTTTACTGCATCTCCCCCGATATGTTTGTTCTGTATAAATTGGATTGATTCTGTAGATGTAAACATGGAGCTTTTGTTAAATTTCTAATTTATTGCTCCTTATTGTTACATACTGTTTCTCTTAAGGTAAAAGTTTACAACACACAATGCTTTTACGAATCCTGATAATGAAATTAATACAAATTTATCGTTGTATTTCCTCAATACAGTAAAGCGTCGTTTATCCGAACGTTTATTATCCAGAGCGTCAAATATCCGAACCAAAGTCTGGATACGTTTTCGAACAATGCAATGCCCAACAGCTGTTTCGCGTGAGGCCAAAAGTGATGGGAAAATCCCAGGTGAGGGATATTTGGTGAATTTCAGTTGTGTGTGATTTGGTAAATATCTGCGCGGAATATTAGGTCAGTTTGTTTCCAAGTGAGGGGCTGTATACGTTTTCTTTTGGTGAGTTCTGAACTGCTATGGCTTCGAATGTAAAATGGAAACGCAACGTCTTGAACATAGACACAAAACTTGAAATATTGAACCTTCTCGCGAAGGGAAAAAGTGGAGCGTCTCTAGCACAGTTTTGTAATGTTGGAAAGGCAACAATTTCTGACATAAAAAAAGCCGGGAAACCATTTTAAATTTTGCGTCAAAACTTGACTTTGAACATGGTGCAAAGAAAAGGAGAACCACGAGGGAAGCAAACGAAGAAGAATGTGGATTTCAAATGCTAAATAATGACGAGATTGTGACTTCCGTGCAAGAATCCGACCCTGTCAACGATGAAACGGATGAAGACGAGGACAACAACAACAACGAAAATAGCAAGGGTCCATCAAATGCTGACGCGTTTTTTGCGTTAGAGACAGCTATGGAGTAGTACGAACAACACTCAACTACTGCTGCTCAAGAGAATCACACCTTCAGCGAAAAGCCGAAGCTGTACGATAGTATATTGGTACAGCAAAAAAATAAGTGATTATTTTCCATGAATAAAGGTAAAATTGAGACATTTTGAACCTATTTTGCTTTTTCTTCAAGCACGTTTCCCGCATGTGATGATTTTCAATATTCGTATAGGGTCCGGTTTTTACTGCATGGATCGCATTCCGATTTCGGCTATCTGAACAATTGCATATCCGAATGGTGACCGGTCCCAACTGATTCGGATAAACGACGTCCTACTGTATATATTTTTCATTTGAATCATCTCCATTTTAATAATGGATTTTAAGAGAAATTTTTATTAACGAGTTCAAAAACTTGCAATCATTCCCATTTTGCAAGATGGGACAAGGATTATTTCCTTAAAATAATTCGTATATGCCTTAAGAAATTTTAAAAAAAATTATTTATGCTACTAAAGAAAATGAAGGCCGATTCGAGCAAAATTACACAATTAACTTTAATTTTATAATGCTTACCACACAAAATGGAAACTCGTCTTTTTAATATTTGTTTGAAGGGCATAAACTCACATTAAATAAATTCAATCACATTAATCTTTTTCATCTCATAATTATTTAAAAATTACGTTATTTTTTAAAATTTCTTTTTGAATGTGTTTTCAGTTCTGCATGAATTCCATTTCCTTGTCAACTGTCCGTATTCCATTCTCTTAGTTACGATATCGCTGAGTCTTCTTTTCGTTAACCGGAATACATCCAAACTTTTCAGAAATTATTTCATAAAATTCAGATAATTTAGTAGTTATGAAATATAACTATCATCAAAGATAACTAAATTCTGGTATATATTCCACGAAAAAAGATCTAATCACAAATGTAACCAAAGAAAAAAAAGAGAGAAAAGTAAAGAAGATAATAGAGTCAAATGAATCAATGTTATAACTTTTACAGCATGTATTTTGAACCAGTAAAAAAATCTGATATGTAAATTAAGTTTTAGAAATCAATTGAATCTTAGGGAAGTTTTAATTAGTTTTTTCCCCCCGAAAATATAAGATAAAGATATTTCTTACTGTCCATAATACTAATGAAATTTACATTTATGTTTAGGGGAATGAAAAATAAATGTTAGCCCCTTCTTATTAAGAGAATATTTTTGTAGAATTTGAAATAGACTGTAAAGCTGAGCATTTTAGCAACTGCAGTTTTAACTTAACATTTCTAGTTTTAGTTTAAAAAAAATGTGAGAATGTGGTTTTTTAGCAAATGAGTTTTTTACAAAAAGGGCGATAATACACATTGCTCTTAATTCCCCCCCCCCAATAGTTTTGAACATATAACTTTTAGCTCAATATAACCTTTGTTTCTGAGAGAATAGTGCGTAGACCAGAAGTAGGCATTAAGTAGATCGCGATCGACAACCAAAACATTTAGGAGGGATCTCCTGAAGATTAGCAGTTAGTGTAATTATATACCAAGATATTCAAGATTGGCAGACAGTATGCAGACTTCTTCAACTGACTATAGCTACTGAACTAACTTGAGATCAAGTTTTATACAATTCCTATTATTTGTTCACAATCTCACACATATATTGCTCAAATTTCAGTCGTTAATAAAATACTTTCTGTTCAATCACACACACATAGTCAAGTTCAAATACACTTTTTTAAACTTGTAGTGGACGGCACTTGATGTTAATACGGTTTTTTCAAATATTAATTCAATAATTAAGCTAGAAAATGAATAAATAGTAACAAACAAAAATAATAGTTCAACACCATATAGAAAAATGAAAATCGCTCGTTGTGTCCCTGTAGCGCATTGGATAGCGCGTTGGACTTCTAATCCAAAGGTCGTGGGTTTGAATCCTACCTAAGATGACCTGATTTCTGAGAATATGAATAAATACTAACAAACAAAAATAATATAGTCCAACACCATACACAGAATGGAAAATCGCTTTCTATTTTGCCACTTGTAATTCTGTTATATGTATATATACATATTTATACATTAATTGTTATCATTTAATAAAAAGTAACTAAAATTAAATTTTTCTTTTTTGATCTAAGTAGGAATTGACTTTAAAATTTTTTTATATTACTTGTTTTTTGATGCATTTTTAATTGTTTGATAATAAATGGATTTCTTTTAATTATATTTGGGGCTATTATAATTGTGTTTGTATCTTGCGTTTTGTTTTAAACGCGGTTTTAAAAGAGTAAGTTTTTTTACTGTAGTTATGTAGGTAAGTATATATTACGTATTTATTATTAAGTCATAATACGTATTGTAAACCTTTTTCTTAGCCCACCACACCTATGCCACTGGGTGGACCACAACCCCTTGAAAAAATTAAAAGGTGCCCGTACCCTGAAAAAGTCTGCTTGTTCTCCTCCGGTGTAGAGGTATTTATGTAAGTACGATCTGTAGTTTTTTAAGTGTCTCCAAAATGTGGTCCTACTACAATAAGGTTCCTTTAGTCGAATACAATTTGCAAAAATTTATCCATAGTGAAATTGATTTTTTAATGCAGTCAAACCAATAATTATCACATAATTTATTTATTCAATAGATACGTAAACTGAAATTCGTTGCATATAATTCTCATAGTCGCTTTAAATGTCTCCAGTACTTTAATAATACTAGCCTAATAAGCTCTGGTTCATACAGGGTGTCCCCGAATGTCATCTACAAACTTGGAGGGGAGGAAGAAAACATCCTGAGGAGCCATATGTTTTTGGAAATCATCGGTGGAAACGTAACTCTAATGAAATATAAAGACACAAAGAGAGTAAGGCCTCGGTACAGAATGTAGTGTAAAACGCTTTATTATATACAAAAAACAAAAACAAAAGTAATAGTAAATTAAAAGTATGACATTAAAGTATCACAGGAGATGTTTGAAATTGTCGCCATTGGCATATATCCATGCACGACACTGACCCGACATGGATTAAAGGACATGATTGAAAATACCAGATGTGTTTCACGGATAGTAACAGTAGCGATGGATATTCGTACCACCAGGTCCCTTTCAGAATTGACGGGCATGTCGTCAATTGGGGATTTGAAAGATCCATGTTCCGCCAGGTTCCAATGCACCCGAACGAACGTTTGATGATTCGGTTTCCATCTTGTTGGATATCTTTCCCTGTACAACCGAACAGCGTCCATTTCTTTTGTCTAGGCAGTAAATGAAATGGGTATCGGTCAACTAGGCGTTTGTATAATCATTCATGTTCATCGCACGCAATCCATATCTGAAATAAGGAAACCACATGAGCCAACCTTGTGAGTTCACGTATAGCGTCACCTATTGCTTTCCGCCCATGCTTTCTATGTAATTATGGCTCCTCACGATTTTCTCTACCTCTCCCCCGTTTGTACTTGGCATTCGGGGACACCCTGTACATAGATGTTTCATTGAAATAAAAACCCACAGAGAGTTAAAATTTTGTCAACCAACAACGGAGACCCTCTTTTGGTTAAAAGTACCATCAAACATGGTTTGTAAGTTATATCAATTATAAATAACAGAAGAAGAATCGATGAAGAATCTCAACAACCCTGACACTTGCGAAGAATCTCTATATGGTAATGAATGCACAATATTCACATAAAAACCTTGGAAACTCTCTAAGGATCCTGACTTTTTTGCTGGAAGAAATACATAAAGACTTTTTACGTGTCCAGGAACCTGTGGTTTATGTCTCTTTTACCAAATCGCATAACAGAGGTCATATTTTTATTTAATTCAAATAGCAATTTTGGGACAAAGCAAAACTGAACTCAGACACAACCTTCTGAAGCAAGCACAAAATGATCCCTGACTACATTGGGAGGCGACTTAAGGATCCTTACTATCCTTCAAACCCTTTTAAAAATAATTGTATTTTTGTATGGTACAACGTCATGTTGAACAGATATACTCTGATGATGCAATGATGAGAATTCTGTAATTATACAGTCATCTCATATTAGGACTTTGCCAGATTCTCTCAGTTTTAATTTCATCTTTATGGGAGATAATGAGAGACCATTCAGAATGCGAATATTTTTTGGGGACAGTGAACACATGTTTTTCAGATGACCTGACATGAAGTTACCACGTATTGAAATATTTCAGGAAAAACCACTGCAAGGCTTCATTTACAGCAAAATAATTTATTTGCTGTATGGCTTCCTACTGATTGATCATATTTCCCATAAATTCTGTTGCGAAAGGCCTATGATTCTTTAAGGGTTTGACACTTTAATTTACAAAAAAAAAAAAAAATATCTTATTCCACTTTTTTTGTTGCTACGAGATCATTCGAAATCATCAGGCATGCATGTATCGAATTTTAATGAAATACTAGCTTCATGGACCGGCGTTGTGCGGCCTTTCTCGTTAAAAATTTTCCATTCCCTTCACAAAATCAGCACTTCCAATATTCTTTTTCGAAATTATACTTTGACTTTTTTGTTTCTTTCCCCTCCGCTTAGCCCGGCGTTGCACGAGCTTTTACCGAGTGTATAACTTAATCCCCATGGGAAAATCTTGTTTCCTTCTGGACGATAGAACTTCTCTCTCTGTGTGTGAGTGTGTACGCGTGCAATGTGAGTGATTTCTATAACTATGTGTCATTAAAATTCCCTTTTTCGAAATTTTTTCACTTCTTTTCATTATGAGACAGGTCCCCCCCCCTCCATTTAACCTGGTGTGCACTGAAATATTCGAATCCATAACATATTGCCATGGAAATTCACCTTCCCTTATCGGGGTCTGCATTACAATTCTCTTTTTCGAAATTTCTTCCACATCTTTCCGATGTCAGAAAGGTTTTCTCTCTCTCTCTCTCTCTCTATAGCCTGGCGTTACAGTCGCTTTTTTTATCTTAGAACTATTTTCCTTCTCTCCCCCCCCCCCCAGGTATAAGATTTATCTTCAAATTTCGATCTATGACATAAAAAACAATATTGCATTAGTTAAAAAATAATAAATTTAAAGCAACAAAAGGAAAACGATACTGATGTTGAGAGTAAAACAAAAACACTTTAATCATTTTTTAATAAAGTTTCTGAGAACCTAAAATAATAAAATAGATTTCCCGCCCGCTTCATTGGGTTTTCGCCACCCGCTTCCTCCCTTAACTCCACACAATTGAGAGAAATCTGATTTCCGCAAAACCTGTTCTTCGCAGATCTCTATTCAACAGATGAAACACTCCTGTCAAAATTTCAAGTTTGTAGATCTAATAATTCTTTAGATCTCACAATGAGTGAGTGAATCGCTTTTCTCCTATTTTATTGGTTTTGAACATCAATATCGATTTTAAAATTCAATGTGTTTTTAAATGAATGTTTTGATTGAATAACACTCTAGATTGTTGGAGATGAGCCTCATATGTTCCATCAGGTAAATAAGACAACAATATCTGAATCAATATCTAATTCACCAAATTATTATACTTGGCGAGAATTTTAATGTTCAGTTCGATATAACGTGCCACGATTATTGCTATTTTGCACAGCCGTTGATGTTGTTGTTGTTGAAATGAGAATTCGTAACTATGGTGCGAACTTATATCCGCTGACAACAAAAATACTATGTAACACAATGAGTTATAATAAAGCTGAAATATTTGAAATATTCTAATATTCAGTTTATTAAGTTGTTTAATAAAATGTTATTTGAAAGTGATTAAGATAAAGATTAATATCTATGCTGAAAGGGTATTTTTTATGAAGTGGAATTTTTGTGTTTCATTGCATTTTCTCTGAGGTCAAATTTACATTTTCCCTTTTGATTTTTTATATTTAATAGTGTTAACCAGGCGTGGGCAGACTTTTCCGGAGTGCGGGCTACTTCTGATATTTTCAAGGAGTTGGGGATCCACCCAGTGTCAATAGTGCACCCAAAGGTGGAGGAGGGGTCCACGGCTCCAGACCCTCCCACTCTTAACACTTTATTTTCTTCCGATTCATCATAGTCCCATGTATACAGTGTGTAAAATGCAGTTAAGAATTTGATATTAGTAATTTTTTTATTTATTAATGTTAATTATTTATTCAGCAATTTATTTTTTGCTGTTTTTTGTTCCCGACAATCGAAAAATACGTTTGGTTGCGTATTGGGTATGATACGAGAATGGTAGGCCTTTTCCCTTTAAAAATTCTGGTGTACGCTGCTGCCCAATGTCGTAGGTGTGATGAGGTAAGGAAAAGAGGTTATTGTTATAACTTAATAATAAGTACGGAATATGTACTTACCTACAGAACTAAAATAAAAAAAACAACACTTTTAAAACCGCGTTTAAAGCAAAACGCGCGATACAAACTTAATAATAATAGCCCCAAATATATCAAATGATACATTTATTATGAAACAATTCAAAATACATGAAGAAATAAAATATTTTTATCTGAAGTTAATTTTCGTAGTTATAGTCAGTAGAAGGCTTAGTGTGCGTACTGTCCGCCAATCTTGAATTTTCCGTGTATAATTATTAACTGGTAAAATTTTTAGGTGGTCACCCCAAAATGTCATGGCGGTACACCGGTCGATCGCGATCGACGTAATGCCCACCCCGGGTGTTAATTCATCATGATTGGTTAAAAATGAAATTCATGGTCTTAGAAAAATGAAAACAAAATAAATTGCTATGAAATTACTCCCCTTTTGTTAATTACAAGCTTTTATTTAACTTGCAATGTATGTAATTTGTTCGGGTGGAATCTTGCAATTTAATTTTGAAGCTTATATCTTCAACCGATTGAGCTGAATTTTTGTATACACATTTAGTTTGGATGACAATGCATGTTTTGACTATTTATTTTTTTTCATTTTTCCGAGTATAAATCCCTTAGTTTATTTAGAGCATAATTTAAACTCACGATTACATACCAGAGAGAAGTAGGCCAACAAAAATATTCCATCCAAAAACTGAAAACAAAGCACTAAATATGGGTAAAAAAATTTATTTGGCATATCCTTTTTATATTACACAATAGAAATATGTCAGGCGAGTTAGTATATTCTAAAACTTTAATATTCTTGTTTGGCTGCCATGATTAAACGCACAACTGAGGGATTTTTTTCCAGTTTTCCCACTTCAAATTATGTCATTTGATTTATTGTATGAATGATGGTGATGATAACTGAATACAAAGAAAGTAGTTCGAACTTAATCTATTTATAAACAAGAAAAGAGATTGAGTTAATTGCTTAAACATTCACTTTCACGTGTTTCTTTTTCTTATTTAGGTCGTTAAAAAATTATCAGTTGAAAGATCATTATAAAAAATTTCTGTGTGCGGTTACCGAAACTTAAAAGTCATTCTAACTTACACAATCTTTATCTCATCTCGGCGTTCATAAATTTAAAAGGTAATGTAGATATTGTCTGTTTGTGTGCTGAAACTTTAAAGGGATTCCATTTCATATGAAATTCTATATCGGTATCTAATGTCTACTTCCGTGTTCAACTTATGAATCGTATATTACTTTTTAAAGAGCATGATTGGTAAAGATTATACTATTCGTTCTGCGTAGAAACAAAATTTTCTTGAACATGTAGGATTTGTTTTCGTGATGAAATGTTTATTTTTGTAATCCAATCTTTCATTGTACTTAACCAATAAATTAAACTATAAAATATAAGAGGACATTAAACACACTATATGGTTACCGAAAAAAAAAAATTCTTCGTAAATAATTTAAAAGTTTTTTCTTCCTGTTTCAGTTTTCTGTGTTATGAATTCGGTGCTAATCATTCTGTATGAATATTAGATATAATTACTATTAAAGTATATTATAAGATTATTATCATATTCTGCATAATATTATTATTATATAGTACATGTAACTTTTTATTATATTTATATTAATTATTTTATTGATTGATGTTGGTTATTCTCAATCTCTACGTATATTCTTCATTTGAAATTTCTTTCAGTGTATTTCAAAACAATTCTTTAAATTCATCTTCCTGACGATTTTTTTACCGCTAGGCCGCCATCTTGAATTTCATTCCAGCGACAACAAACGCTGCTTGGCGCCTTCCTCCGTGATATCTAACTAGTTCCATGAATTGCTTTATAATACTTGTTCTAAATGTTTTAGGAAAGGACCAGGACAGTGCAAAAGCACCCAGAAAGTTTTCCCTATGTTCGCCATATCACCAAAAATGGTCGCAAAGTCGCCAAATTTGGTCACCAAAAATTATTGTGTCTACCTGTTAATTATTGGAGACACAACGATGCTTTTCTTATGTGGGAACACATCAAAGACAAATTCACAGAACTACATAATTGATGTAAAGTACAGTTTTACAATTTGAGCAGTGAGTATGAACAGTTGTATAATATGTCCAGTAGGGGCTGGCCAGCCATTTGGTGGACAAGGTGTATCCCCTCCTAGTAATAATAAAATAAAAATGGAAAAAAAATATACGAAATTAAGTAAATTTCATTAAAATATCTTCAATTTTGCTCTGCCTGAAGAAAAATAAAACCACAAAATATCAGAAATTAGCCGTAATTTATATATAAAATGTAAATTAATTCAACTAAATTTAAATTCCATTTTTTTTTCAAAAGAATTTTAGAAATATATCAATTTATCCTGTGGCTTTTTAAAAGTATCTTGTATAAGAATAATTTTCCCATACTCATAAATACAGCACTTATGATTAACTGTTCGTACTCTTAAATGCCTTTTGATCATTTTAGTTTCCATATTGCATAATAAATGGGACCAAAAGCTTTGGTGCATTTGAGCTGTCCTGATCCACTCAAGTTTTTCGGTTGATTACTTCTACCCAACACACAAGGTTTCAACAACTGAATCAAATATATCTCTTAGTTTTGTTTTGATCAAGTGACGAAGTCGACATTTGAACTGGAACCCTCTCTACATCGAAACAGTACCAATATGAGGATTTTGAGCCCTGACACATTAAACGTGCACCAGTCTGGCTACACGGAGATGTGTGTTAATCTTTAAACTACAAGGTTTAATTTTTGTTGGATATTTAATGCCAAGAACTAAACTGTTTTTACTGTCATTAAGATCTCTAATTATATGTATTTAAGAAGATATAAACGATAGTTTTTCTAATAAATTGAGAATATATAAGCGAAACCTAATCTTTGAATTTTATAGCGTATCAACAAACAACAAGGTAGACTATTTGAAGTGTGTCCATCAAATTGTTTCAATGAAATTACTCAACAGGCTTTCATAGTTCTGAAGATTTGTTTGAATTTTCAGACAGTGACTCAGAATGAAGACTCAGAGGATGAACTTGGGCAAAATTAAAAATTAAATAATGTTAATACAGTGTGTGTGTGAGAGAAAAGAGAGAAAATTTGTGCTATGCAATCTTTGGCATATTCAAAGGTTAAAATTTATTTTTTGTTTGTTTGTTTATCATTGGCAAAAATGTATTATAAAACTGTAGACAACAACTAAAACATCAATGAATAATAAATATTAACTTATAATCAATTGGAATGCTTCCTGCATCTTAAAAAAGACGCTTTCAAAGTTCGTAGTAATTTTAATGATATTGGAATATCAATTAATTTGTTCTACTGACAGATACTAAGGTAACTTAAAAGTGTTATGAAATCAGTGTTTAAAGTAACGTATTTACAGTAGGAACGAACAAAACAAAGTACTTTAGAAGTGTATCGAGTTAAAATTACTTAGAGCTTTATGAGGGTAAGAGCTGAATAAGTGAAGCTTTACTAGCCAGAAATATCTTAATATGATCTTCAAATAAATCAGGTTTCTCTAACCCTGTTTTAATGGTAGAAAATATTATATCAGGAAGTTAAATATTCAAAATTGTAAAGCTTTGGGCGTTGAAGATTAAACTGAATGTGTTAAATTCGATGAAGTCTCCTTTAGCGTAAAAAATGATTATTAATTTAAGTTAGATGACACAAAAAGCAAAACATGTAGTTAACAAAATTCATGGGCAAAGAACATGAACGGTTTTTCATAGCGACAACATTCTAACCTCACCGGACCTCTACTGAAGATATGTGGTCGCTAGAGGGCGTTTTTGCTCCATGGAAGTCAGTTACAGTTTTTATGTCAAGATCGGTTACAAAACTGAATAACGGATGGCTCTGTGGCTCTGAAAGTTTAACGGGAAAAAAATAGTCAAATTATTCTTAAGTATAAACTATAATCATATCCCATTTCAGGGCAATGGATTTTAAGGGGATATATTTCAAAAAAACTTTAAGTATGGAAATATTTTCATTTAGCAATAAATAGATATGCAGAATTATCACAAAGAAACGAAAAAATTTTAAGCATTGAAATGAAAAAAAATAAAGCGATGAATGACGAATATTATTAATATTTGTGAAGAAAAATTTTAACCTACTTTCATCAGGATGAATCTATTTCTCCTCGTGAAATTAGTAGTTACATAATATATTACCAACTCACGATGCAAATCGCAAACTCTGTTCGTAATATTTAGTAATCAGAAGTTTATCTGGGTGGTTCTGAAAACTGAAGTAAGTCATGCATCTTCTTCGTCTTTAGCTGTTTGCTTATCTCCATCAGCGGCTCCTAAGCTGTGATATACATAGTCTTTTCAAAGGGGTCCTCGAATGTTTCTCTTTTAATGTTGGGATTTCCCTCTTTTATAAACTCTGAAAGACCTCGTGGGAAAATTGAAAGATGTGTCATCTTAGGCTAGATCACAAAATTTCCCCAATATAAATATTTACTAGAACATGCATTTCCATCAGGAATACTAATTCAGTTCTTTTTATTATTTGCAACTAAATACTCATTAATAAAAGGTAATATTTTCAAAAAAATATATGGACTAGTTCTACCGTGAAGCTTAACTATGGGGGCGCTACAGTCATTAGTACCCTTTTCTTCTTCCGGTTAATGCAAAATCTCCATTGCTTTGAGCTAAAAAATTAACAAGGTATTTTAGAAAAGATACTGAAATAAATACTATAAAATCCTGAATCTGAAATCTACAAATCATCTTCTATCCATATAGTGCAAAAAAAGTTTCAAAAACTTGCATTAAAAGTTTGAAAAACTCAGTTGAATTTCGATGTTTTCCCATAGATTAACATTACACCGGAAGTAAGTGAGGGTTCCACTCAATGTTGTTGTTTACAAAGTAGAACTAGTCCATAGTAGAAACACATGTGCTAAGAGTACGAACTGAATTCACATAGCACACCAATACCAAAAGTTTGAGAGAAGAGAAGAGAGAGAATTCCTGTTCTAGAAACAAGCGTATTTGTAAATGGTAGTATATCTGTCAAATTCTGAATTATAAATCGAGTTTTTGTGAAAAGGTCTTTTTTATATTTTTTAAAATCATTGATTTATACTAAATTTGCTATTTTGACTTTTTAATTTTTTTATTTATCATTTCTTGATTAGTATGAAGTTAAATCTTAAAAAATGAGAATCTTTAGGAACAGATTAAATGTGGACGAATCACAAAATTAAGCCTATGCAATATTATCATATAATGACTGATTTCCTGTTTTTCATTAAAACTATTAGAGCTTGATTTAAATGAAGTAAAAGGAAATATTTAAATATTACTTTATAACTGATTATTTGAAGACCTCTTTTTACATTTGATCCATTATATATTACATGATCGATCCAGTCAGCTAACCGTCATGGATTGTTAGAGATAGTTAAAACAATCAACTATTTTACTACATAAAATTTTTTAGAATTTAGATTGATTGTTCACATTATTGTTTACAGTTTGGCATCATGAACCAAGAGCAACCATTATGTTATAAACTGTTCACTGAACCAAGATACTTTAAAACAGATTTCAAGTATTTAAAAAAATATACATCATTCACTATGATTCATATTGGAATAACAACACATCAATAATTTATACACATTAATTTCATACATTTAGAATCTTTGCTATTATATTACGGTTGTGGTTTTTTTTGTGTGTGTTAGTTTGAAATTTCATGCATGGCAAATGCATTGTGCAATTCTGGAGAATAATTATATACAACTAAGACATTGACAAGATCGACGTCTGAGTTGATACACAAAACTTCCGCTGAGTCACTACAAACATTCTCTCTTAATATCTATAAAAATATTAATTAATCACAAAGGTTTTGAAAATGTGTCAATACTTTTTACGTAAAAGTTTCACAAAGATTTTATGCATTGGTACTTTAATTGCTTTCTGATTACTGAGCATCGATTCAACAGGAAAATTAATTCAGTCCAATAATCACAATATTTAATGAGAGAAATATTTAATACACCAGAATAACTATTAAGTGTGTTTTATTTATGTAATTTATTGAAAACCGTATAAAATCTAGTTTTTACCTGATTCTTGTGAGCTGGTTTTATATAATTATGGACCATTTTATATGTTTAATGATACACGTGTCTTTAACTGTTTCTGTAACTAATAACCTCATAGCCAATATTTATTTTATTGATGTAACCAAAAGATTAATTTGGGATTTGCTTAAACGGTAAAGCAACTTATTGACACAATGTTTCCGACCACATTGGTAGCATGTAAAAGTCCACGAAAAGCTGCTCATCATTCTATGAAAGAAGATGTTGAAGCTAAGAGAAAAAAAGCAGCTAAACTTATACCAATAAACACAGACGAATTAATATCAATGGAAACTAGAGACATGCTGGACGTTCTTTTACCACCAAGAATAGCCGAAAGAGATGGCCACTATTGGTATCAGTGTGTCAGTCGAGCTCCAGCAACGCCTACCGACCTGCTACATCTCCAAGAAAAATTAGATGAAGAACTTCTTCGACAAGGAGCCCGCGAAATTGGTATTTGTCCTATCAGAAGCGATTTGTATGAGCAATGTTTTGAAGAGCTGATCCGTCAAGAAATAGTCTGTTGTCCAGAGAGAGGGAGATTATTGAGGATGATTCACTTGGAATCAAAATTATCACTGTCTTCAGCAATTAATGGCTACGAAAGTGCTCTAGGCTATGGAATTCAGAAGAAACTGACAGCCTCGAAGCAAGTGGCTCACTTATCAGCGGAAGTGACAAAGCTTCTGTCAAGGTTGTCTGAGCTGGAGAGTATTCAGCAAGACCTAGAACGAAAAATGCCCAGGTGAAAGAAGAAGGCGAGGCTCGAGAAGCAGAGAAAGAAAGGCTTTTTGACGAAGAGGAAAAGAATATAAAGAGGGAGAATCAATTATTGTTAAAACAAATGATGGAGTGTGTTGAAATAAGCATAGAAATTGAAGACTGATGCTAAAAAAGAATAATATAAACGGGTAAAGATAAATAAATGCCTTTTTTATAGTTTGATTTTTAAAAACCAACATAAGACAGGTCTTTCGAAGGTAATCTAGAGGAGAGAGGAAACTGCCTCTCGCACAGATTATGCATTATAAGTTGAAGTTTTTTTTTTTTTTTTTGACTATTTAATTTTTCGATTTATTTTGATTTCAAAGGAATTGATTTAGAATGATTAATTTCTAAGTCTCACACACATAATGGGATATTATCTTTTATTGACATCCTTTTGAAATTTAAAATTTACTTAGAGTTTTAAATTTTGCTATATGTCTCGGAAGGAAAGTTGGAAATTTTAAGAACAATTTGGCTATTAAATTAGATATTTACATAATATAGAGCCAAGGCAATTATATAATAATGATATACCGGCTTTTTACCTATAGCGAACTAATTAAGAAAATAATTAAAATAGTTAACGTGTTAACTGTCAGGGTACACTAAATTTGGTCATGCGTTAAAGCAATTCATTATAAATTTTGATAGTATGACGATCATCTTGAAAAAGTTTAAAAAATCGCCAAATTGCACTTGCGAAAGTAATTTTGGTACTGACGTATTATATTACAACCTATTGGCGACATTATGTGAAACGAAGCACATGGTTCCCAATTCAGAGCGTACGACACATAGAAAATCGGGTTGCTAACTTAGCGAGTTATTAATAGAGTTGGCGATATTTGCAAAAATACGTAAGTACCGTAAATTTTACCTTTTATATTCTCATGTGCAAAATAAAAATAATTAAGAATAGCATTTTTTATACTTATCTGTTTCAGAACCATGGATTGACAACTACAATACTTACGTATTATGTCACCACAACCAAATTTGTGCCAAACGAATCGCGCCATCCCCCCCCCCCCAAATACCGGACTGATCATTTTTGTTCTCAAATGAAACACATGACTAAGGATCTTTTTGTTGTGTTGTTAACTTTTGCTATTATGATATCATTATGAGATTAGTGGTAACGTTAATACGTAAGTACCGCCACTGCTTTTCTATGTAGTCGCCAACACGAACATTGGTGATGCCACCCAATAAAACACATTCAGTACAAACACAATGATGAAACAGAATGTGGCGTATTTTGAATGTGTTGCTTAGTTTCACGGTCCCTATAACTCGAGATAAGTACCCAATTTTTAATTACATAGCATCAATTAATAATTTGCTAGCGCTTTTATTGGCAAAAGCATTGCATGATTCTGCGGTTTCTTGTTTAGCTTATCTTTATTTAATGACCAAGTGAGATAGAATAGGGAAAATATCGTTGGACAAATATGTCCTTTTCCGTCTACCAATTACACACAATCAAAAGACGTTGCCAATTCAAAAAATTTCTCCAAATTCTGTCATCATTATTCTTACTGTGCTCAAATACAATGGTTTTCCACTGCAGGCTGTATATCCTGGCACTTGGCGGCGTCTTTTGATTTGACTAAATTAGTTTGCGGTATAACATGTAAGTGCAAATATTGCTTTGTCTGAGAACAAGGCGAAACAATAACATTTATTTATCATACAATTATCTTAAGAACATTGGGTAGAGGAGAAGAGTAACTATTCCTATGTTTCTTCTTTCTTGAATTTGTGTCTCCATAGCGTGTAAAAAATTACAGCTAATTTCAGTTTTCAAATCTTTCAATTCATCCAACAATATAATCAAAATTTAAAAAAAAATAGGCCTTCTATCGTTAATAAAATACAACTCTCTCTCTCCAGATATTACAGTTTGCAAGTATTGAATTAGACTGAATTGAACTTTATTGACAGAGGTTTTTCCATTACTACAGTTGCCAAGAAAGGGCAGTTAAACTTTACATTTAATCTCGTTCCCAACATCCTCCCCCCCTGGTCAATCTCGAGAGGGATGACCAGTTGTACAGGGCGGGTTAAATTTCTTCCATTAACTCTCAGCTCGCAGGATCTTATCTTCCCGTTGCAACCCTGATGTAGGTTCATCACTCTAGCTTTCTTCCATATGTGCCGTGGTCGGACGTCTTCTTCCAGAAGCACAATATCTCCAACTCGGATGTTAATGGCACTGTCCTTGTTTCGAACTTGATGGAAGGATCGTAGTTGAAGAAGATATTCTTTCGACCATTTTTTCCAAAAACAGTCGAGTAAATCCTGCTGCTGCTTGTAGATTTTATTAAGCCTTGGGTTTTCTAGCCCTGATGGAATGGCCGTTAGTTTTCGTCCCGTCAAGAAATGTGCTGGTGTTAAAGCTGCTGAGTTGTCATCACTTTCCTCTTCGTAGACTAATGGTCGACTATTCAGAGCGGCTTCTATTCCAATGAGGACAGTGGACAGACTTTCCTCGTCTAGAAGGGCTCGTCCGAGTACCTTTCGCAGACATTGTTTGACAATACCTATTAGGCGCTCCCACCAGCTTCCCCACCAAGCCACGCGTAGGGTTATGAAACGCCATGTTATGCCATTTTGGGCATGCCACTAAGATTCCAAAGATGGTAGCTGAGATGGGAAGGTACCCGAGTAAGATGATCTGCAGGGTTATCTGTACCTGTACGTGTCGCCATTTAACACCTAAGACCTGCGTAATATCTCTAAATGGAACATTTTCTTGTTTCCATACATCTTGCAAAATCTTCGAATTTGTCGTCCATTTGGTTAATGGTAGGCTGATATGCGATGTAAACTGCAACATTTCTCGATAAAGAGTAATAGCTTCAGTATCTGTAGATGTCCCTATTACAAAATCATCCATATATGTGTTATTCTCAATGTGTTTAGTTGCGATAGGATATGTTTGCTTGTACATTGTAGCCAGTTCCCGAAGGGAAGCTGATAGTAAAAATGGACTTGAAGTGAGTCCGAATGGAAGTAGCGTGAATCGGTATATTACGATTTCATCTGTTATGCAAAGTTTCCCATCAGAAGTATGCTCCGTTTTGTACCAAAGAAATCGTGTTGCGTCTCTGTCTTCATCTGCTAGTATCAGCTGAAGAAATACCTGACTTCCATCGCTAGTAATTGCTATTTTAGAAAGTCGAAATCTCAATAACGTGGCCAAGATGTCAGGTAGAAGATTTGGTCCGGCTTCGAGAGCATCGTTCAAAGATGGATGACCAGGAGAGTGAGAGGAAGCATCAAAAACTATACGCACTTGATTCCTTCATTTGTAATTTTTTTTACAGCGTGATGGGGTAAATAAAATAATCGTACTTCATTTTGTGTATCTTTTAAGACGGCTTCGACTTGTTTTTTTATCAATATAATCTTGCATCTGTTTAGCATACTTTTGTTTCAATTCTGTATTTGCGTGTATTCTTCTTGTCCAAGAATTAAAACGGTGGATTGTGGTATCATAACTGCTCGAAGTAAGTTGAACTTCTAGTTTCCAAGGTAAGTGAACAACTCGTCTACCATCAATGATTTTGAAAGATTGATGAAAGTTAGTCAAAAGTTCAGCGTTGTGAGTGCTTAATCTTAATTTCTCTTGTATAGGTTGTAAACCAATGCTCTCTAAGTTCCAAAAATTTCGCACCATACTGTCTAATTCATGAGTTAAAGTATCCACATTTATACTATGAACTGTAGGATTGAAAGAAAATGTTGCGTGTGATCGAGATCCACTAAGTATCCATCCAAAACTTGATGGGACCAAGGCTAGGGAATCTGACAGCTTGACTGGAGCATCAGAATGCATGACATTCCAATAGAAATCTGCACCAATAAGAATCTCAATTGGTAAGCTCGACAAAAATCATCTGGGTCAGAAAGCTTCATTCGCTTGTTTTTCGCAAAGCGTGAAACATCAGCTGGTGAAGACGGGTGTGATGCATACCTGTTGGAGCTTTCGAATGCAATAACGTTGACTTTAGATTTATCCCAGATGCTAGATAATTGAAATTGAACTTGGCGTCGCTTATGGCTAAAACTAGTTGGAGATTCAAACGCTTGAAGGTCTAAGGGTCCAGTTGAAATGAAGGGAAGATTTAACGTGTCCACAAGATCAGAAGAAATGAAGCTAGATTGACTTCCACCATCCAAAAGGCAACGTGTCAATTTTGTAATTCCATTTGACCCAGTTATGAAAACTCGTGCTGTTTGTAAATGAACAAAATTGCAAGTGGATGTATCAATTTTGTTTGTAGATGTAGTCGCAGACTGCTCATTAGTTGGAGTTTTGCATATCGAAACATGGTGTTTTTTCCTACATTTGGAACAGCAGTATTTCTCTTTGCGAAAACAATTCTTTTGTACGTGGCCCCGATTAGTGCATAAAAAACATCTGTTGGTAGCTTTTAATTTCTGTATACGCGTGCGTCTATGTCTGTAACAGAGTTGCATTGTTGAGTTGCCTAAGGTTTGGCTGTTAATCTTATGTCCTAAAATTTTAAGAAGCTCTACAATTTTTGCAATATTTTTCTTCTTCATTCCACATGTGATAAGCAATTAAGGTCACTCAGTTATTCTAACACATTCTTAAGTGTACAAATCTTCTAACATTGTCTCTTAGCTATTTCATCTACAAGACAGTCAAAAACTAGATTTGATTGTTTTTGATAATCTTCTGTGATTATCTCACATAATTGTGAAAAATGCTATTTCTGATAAGGGATTTTCTAAAATATTTGTAAATTTTTCTCATTTCAGAAATAAGTTGTTACTTTTCATAATTATCAATTAAAATAAGAATAAATAATCACCCATGTCAGAGGGCTCTAACTCCCAATAGTCATCCGAAGACTCATTAGTTTCAGTTTTCTCTCGTATAGCACTTACATCTGTGATTCAACAAAATTTTATGTAATGTGTTAGTAACTGCTGCATGTATAGAATATGAATAGAACAGTTGATTAATTAGTGGTGGTATTTTTAAACAGCAGCACTATCACTGGTTGATGCAACTATATCAGTTGCTATATCCAAATGGAAACTCGGTAACTAGTTTAAACGCACCACAAGAACTTGCTAACAGAGCTAATCCTAAATTAAATTTTTTATCAAGACGGTGTACGATGATATGTAAATATTTACAATTTCTCTTTATAGTCCATTTTTATAGAGCAATTGAATTTTCTCCTCATAATTTTTCATGCAATCTAAGTCTTTTATACAGGGTGGGGTGAATAAGTGTCCCGGAGAACATAGTTCCAGGTTACAAAGAAACACTGAAAAGGAAAGGAGATAATTCACTAAACTGCGTGTGGAAGATGTTGAAAATGACCAACATTCATCTCTTGGCACCTTTGAGTCCTGATCAGTAAGTTAGCTGACTGTAGCTGGGCTGCTGGAATCACTGCAATCTCATCAGAAATGTTTTGCAGCAGTTCTGGAAGACTGTGAGGGTTGCTGCATACACTCTAGACTTGAGAGTTCCAAACAAAAAGTAATTGCACACTCACAGATCAGGGGACCTGGGTGATCAGTTAGGGCCGAGACCAAACTGATCTCTGCAAACAACTCTGTCATGAGTGAAGATTGTGCAAATGTAATCCAGGATTCGGCAGGATGTATGGGAAGTTGCACCATTCTGTTATGTGGAAGTAATTATAGATCTTTTCCTTCTCACAATGTTGCCACAAAGGGTTTGACACTGATCAACTCTCACTGACACAGCCCACACTAAGATAGTAATTGGTTTCGATGACTTGATGTGCGCGTTACATTCATGTCCAGTTGTATCCACTCGTCAAGGCCGCTTTTATTTGACCCCACCCCTATAGTTTCATAAAATGAATAAAGAAGATCCATTACTCAAGAGTTGTTTTGTGGTAAGGAATAGCCTCGTGGTTGTAATGTCTCTTAATGTTATTTATGAATAATCCTTTTAAGGCAGCAAGCTCTGATAAATTCCTTCTACACCAGCATTTCTCAAACTGTAAGGCGCACCACTTGGGGGGGGGGTGATAACGCAACGGAGAGGAGGGGGGGCGAGCGTTGAAAAGTTGAAAACAAAAGATTATTTAGAAAAATTATTAATTTACTGAAAGTAAACAAACAAAATATATATACATTCTGTTATTTAAAAAAAAATACTCATTTACATTGATATAATACACTTATAAATGTATTAGTACTGCACAGTGTATTTTATAATTAATTTAACAATACTAAGTTAAGAACAACATTAATAATTACCAATGGTCCCATGGGCTTGTAATATATAAAATTATATACAAAAATTAATACTAATCTTGATAATCTGTACGATTTATAATTAATCCTTTACTGTGAAGGTCCTTGTATTGCATTTCAAAGTCTTCGGAAGAATTTTACGGATAGCAGTGCACATAAAAGATTGCACTTGGGAAAGACGCATATATACGTCCTGTGCAATTAGCGCATTGGCTGAGTGAGACGTTTATATACGCCGGTGACACTTAAGAGGTTAAAGTCGTATTGTAGCTTTAGCGTCAAAGTATAGTATTATTGAATTAAATACATTGCTATTGTATGGAGAGGGTGCGATGAAAATTATGATTGAATATTCGGTCTGAAATATTGAAACTTTGAGAAGCACTGTTCTACACTATTCTTTTTCAAAATGCTGGATAGTTTTTGGGAATTCGGGCAGGTAATACATGATTTTTACGCTACTTTTACGTGAACTACTTTTAAATTATTGTGGAGGCTGCTGGATTAGGATCCTTCGTAAGTTAATATTTTAAAACAGTAGTTGCAACGTGTGGCATAGATCATCAACTCCGATTAATCAGTCGATACTGATTTTTTTGGTTTCTGTCAAAAATCCAATAAATAAAATTTACTTCAAATGATAATTTTTTGATTCTATTTTAAAAAATACTCTAATTCATAATGTTAATATGAAATTCATCCCGACTTCCGATTATGTTCGAAGTAATTTAATTTGCTGTTAGTTTTTTTTAAAAAGAAAGTCGTAAAGGCGTTATTAGTTGGTTTCTAAGGCACCGCAGTCGCCGTCGTAGCCTAATGGTCAAGGTAACGGACTCGTGCCCAGCGTGTCATGAGTTCGAACCTAATACCGTTGTTGACCCGCTCTGTAAGGGGCGATGCATGTTAAATCTGTCGAAGCACAAAAGTCCTCCCGTTGGAGTGGTGGAGAAGTTAGGAAAGGGATGTGCCAGCTCGGGTGTCGTCCTTGTCACTTGATTATCGCTCAAAATTACAAGGTCCATCACCAAAAGCTCCCGAGTAGCTGAACGGTGCGACGCCGACGTTCATATTCACTCACTCACTAAGGCACTGCACAATGCTGACAATGAGAAAAAGATTATTTGTTCGCAATTCTTATTCTAGTTGTGCAGAAGAGAAATTATCATAATTAACATTCCTTAGCCTTTAAAATTTAATTATTTGCATACTGGTATAGTACAACTTGCATGCGAAATTACGGGATGATTATACAATTTTTTCTTTTTCTCTATGTCTAGTTTCGTTGTTTTTGCAAAAGTATTAATGTACACATTCATTTTAAGCTAAATTATTACTAAGTTAAAGTTGCTTTCAATACATGTACCAGATCTTAACTAGACGCTGAATACATTTTCAGATAGAAAAAGGTCACAATTTTTTCATGATGTTTCGCAACGTTGTATTTCATACATCTGTTTAAAATACAGCGTTTATTAAACCTTCGAAAAATTCCATAAATGTTTATTTTTTCTCTTTAACATATAAAGGAATACCTCATTTAGCAATATGAAATATGAAATAAATGTGAAACACATTTTATATCAGAAAAACTGGATCAACTCGGATAAAATGAGGAATATGATAAAATATAATGCTATCTATAGAATAAATAGCAAAGCTAGAATATAATATTAATTTCTCAATTATTTTGTATCTTTAGAAAATATTCCGAATTCGGGTCCTATTCTTTAACATAAGGAGAAGACATCCTTTCTTTACCTTTTTTTAGTTGAGTAATAAAAGTAAAATTATATATTTATCTGCAGCGAGAATACCCGCGCGCGCGTTCTTCGCACGGGTGAATTGAAAATTAAACAATACAAATTGAAGGATAAATAAGTTTTTATGAGTTAATTTTACGTGAATTGCAAATTAAACAAAAACAAAAGCTTTTTCATATCTCAGCTGAACAAAAAACTATATTTGTCAAATTTTCAGCCTGTAGATCTAATAGCTGGAAAAACAATATATATATATTTATTTATTTATTTATTTATAACACTCCGTAACTCTCTCGTGGGTGATTTTAGAAAACACCCTCCTAAGCTGATCTCTGCTCAGCAAAAGTAACACATTGTTACAAATTTTATGTAGAGAACGCTTAAAATAGTGGTAAGTAATTTATATCTGGATGTGTAATACTTTAATATTACTTTTTGTTGTATTTTATGTTAAAATCGTAATATTCCCAAGCAGCGCCGTTCCTTACATTGTAATGGCGATTCAATGAAAACATAGCGAAATGTTGACGATAGAGACAAGTTGGCATTATTTCTGGCGACCATGTTGGCAACTTGGCAATTGATTGAACAGTGCAGATGTTGCTTTGCTGTATCGCCACCTGTTGGGGGTGCTGAAACAAAAAAGATAGCACAAAAACTTTCTCCACAAAAATAGAAATACATGCCAATTTTCATAGTGATCGGTTGAAAGGTGTTGGAGTGAAGCGAGTTCAGGAAAGTATATATAGATAAAAAAGAAAAAGGGAAAAAAAACATGTTTTACCAAGAACTGTCATAATTATTTTATAATAAATATAATTTTTTGAGAATTTAATTTTAGTTAAATAATAGTGTGTATATTGTGTAAATGATAAATTCACAAAAAATATTTAAAATAAGGAATATTTTGAAACGCAAGTTTGTAACATATTATAAATTTTGGTGATATAAAACCATTATTTACTCGCATACTAGAAGTACAATTTTTTCTATAGTAGACATCATGAATAAATCCATTTTTTTATCTACGATTGACGAGAAAATGCTCGACTAGGTTCTTACCACAAGCTTTTTATAGGACTTATCCGGCTAGTAAAAGTTTTATAGATTTCCTTGATGCATTCATTTTTTTAAAAAAAATAAAAAGGTAGCGTGAATTGTAAGCCTTGATTTCGTTACAATTTTATTAGAAATATATACGTTACCATTAAAGTGTGAAATCTGTTATTTCATAGAATAACTAGGTATTTTTCATGAAATAACTAGACAAGTCAGTTAAAGTATATAAAATTATTGAATTCTATGATTTAACTAAGTATTTTATAGAATAATCGGTTACTTGATCGTTAAAGTTTGAAACACGGCATCCGAAAGTTTTTTGAACGGTTCTAGCTACTTTTAATAAGTTTTCAACCTCTTATACCTGCTTTGCAATTGGAACAAGATATGACCGAATAAAACAATTGTAGTCTAGATCTCAGTTCAGTATATGTGACCGAGAATTAATTTCTATCGAAGAAGTTCCGAATATTGACACTATGCTTCGATCTGTTGCAGCAGAGCTCAAAGTTGAGGCACTGGAGAAAGGTTTAAAAAAGTGCTCCCGTAAAAAAAATGTGTAGGTAATAGTAAAATGTGTGCTTCTTCAAAAATAATATGCAAAGCAATTCAAAGTGTCATCACAGCAACCCTTGCTCCAAAAATAATGAAAAATAAAATAAAAGTATTTCATAAAATGTAAATTAATATTCCCTTACATTTTTGTTTGAAAAATTTTGTGTTTTTTTTATAATATTCAAATATAACTACTTCTGCAACACATCTTTTTCTTTTTTTGTTTAACTCACGTTAGCAATATGAGCAATAATAAATCATATCTGCTTTTCCATATTATTTATCAATTAATCATTTTCAATATAGATAAAATGTATTTTTCGGGAGATTTTAGCTATTTATGATCAATTAATTTATCAAATAGCTTTGAAATTGTTTATTTTCCCTTTTTTTAACGGTCTATCAATAGTTATTTCATAGAATAACGAGGTAAAATTTGAAAGTTTTCATCTATGAAATGATTCTAGTTATTTCCCATGAAATAGTTAATCTATGAAATAACTGAATTATACACTTTAAAATGATAACACATACGCTAAAAGAAATATTCTTTTAAACGTCACGAAAGACAGAAATCAAACAAATTAATAACTAGGTAATATTTGAAAGTTTTCATCTATGATATACTTTAACTGACGTGTCTAGTTATTTTATGAAATAGTTATTCTGTGAAATAACTGAATTATACTTTTTAAATGATAACATATACGCTGAAAGAAATATTTTTTTAACGTCACGAAAGACAGAAATCAAACAAATTAAAGAAAACGAAACAAGTTTAGAACTCGAAGTTGATGAAAACAAACAAGTAGAAATAAAATTATAAAAACTTTATTCTTGTGTCTGAAGCAAAAAAAAAAAAGCAACGGAATGTTCCAGTATGTGAAAATTATTCATCTTAAACCCGGCGTAACGGTCATAGTACTGACACACCCGACACTTTTTTACTTTTTAATATGCTCTAGCAATCTTGTTATCGAATAACAATATAAAGTAAAACAAATCATGCATAATCATGCAAAATAAATCATTTAAAATATCGTTTTATTGTCACACCCAAATCAGCCGCCGAGTATGATCACAAGCACCGACGACAAGTAGTGGAATGAAGTTTGTTCCATAAATAAAATCTCATAAGACACTCCGCAACCAAATTAAAACTGAACAGCGCAAACCAAATAGAACTCCATCAACAAAATTTACTGCGCGACACTCTGTCCTGTTTCATTATACACCTAATTCATTATTTTGTCCTCATTATAAATTACGTTCTCGCTTCCTCATCATTATTTACGCCATTAATTAGTCTGGGATATGTCATCTATTTAGTAGGTCCTCATTCATCAATTAAAACTTTCTCATTCAATATACAGACCTACTGGTATTATTTTTCCCAGCATTTTTGTCCCACCCTAAAAATTAATACAGAGTTTGCGGGTCAAATCCGTTTATGTGCGAGATAAACAGACTACAGTTGTCTCATTCAGTTGTTAGCGATTTATACAAATTGTATCATAAGTATAGAATTAAGTATGATATAGTTTAAGTTTCACTCAAACAGAGATTGTGTGAAAGTGAATGTTAAAAGCTAAATCACCGAAATGTTATTTTATTTCGAGCATCTATTATTTAGAAGACAGAAAAAATGACTTGACGAGAAAATTATTATGAGGCTAAAAGTTGTTATCTAAAAACTAATTCTTCCTGTAGAATTTACCGTAACGAAATGCTTACAATGCAGTTTCAGTCCAACGTAATTCATCGCTAAGTAAGCTTAACGCTATAGTGAGCATTTTTCCAACAGAATTGCGTTTTTAGTTTTGACAAAATTAACTGCACCTAGTGGATTTTTTCATAATTTACTCCACTCTAAACTGAATTTCCCCTCAAACTATTATTATTATTTCTTTTTTAATCGTGTGGCACATTTACAAAGACCGAAATGTTCTGTTTCTGTCGTATTAGTTTATGCCATTTTTTTTACTTAACTGTTCAAGCATTAAAAGACATTGGACGGATACATTTTTACATCCCTTGTATTAGCGTGTATCAGCTGAGAATTTTTGTAGCTTTTTTTTAAAAAAAATTAAGTAAGGGGGTCGATATGTACACGGATTCTTTAATCTCGGGGGAAAAATGTAGTTTATAACAAAACATTTTTTCCCTTCAAACTTTTTCGACAGCAAGGAATTTTTATCTTGTAATTTTTGGCATGTTTTAAGTGGAACCTTTATTCTAAGAGAGCGAAGAAATTTCTCAAATCCTTCAAAAGTAGTATCAGAATGCAAGTTTTCAGATAATTCTCAAAATTTTCATTCTCTCATTGGGATTTCTGAATGTATACTGTCATCATGCGGCGAGTTTTCCTCCCAGAAAAGGAAACATAGGTTGATGATCAAAATTGCCGTTAACAAATTTCTTTCTTCTCTTTCACTTTTCACACATACACATACAAAATGGCACAGAAAGTTAGAATAGCACTCATAGTGTATCTTAAATGGAAAAAAGGTGTTAGTTTTTGATGTTATCTGTGTTAGCTTCATATCTTACAGAAATTTGATTGGAAAATTTCTACTCGTTTTACCTCTTTGGCAACATCTCGGTTTTTACCCGAATCAGTTTATATTCAGGAAATATATGGTATTTTAAAGGCTTGTTATTTTCCGATCACAAAATAGTACTTTTGAGGAATTTCTTAACTGTATATTACACTCTCTTCCTGAATAACCTTTCCTATACATAGTAAATTTCAAATTCAAGGGCTGAAATAACCCTTTTAGACCCGAAGTATTTTTATTTTTAAATATTAAATTCTACTAGTTATTAATACTATATGAACCCCAATGACAGTGGGAAAAATAATAAAAAATTCCCACCCTAGAACGTAGACGGTACCCGCACGATTGTGCGAGTTGGGCGTTTTCTGTGAAATCATCACCTATGAAATTTTACGAGTTTTACATTTTTTGGCTCAAAGTTGATCGAAGAAACAAACTTAATTCAGCTAAAAATGTTATAAAAAATTAAATTTTTGATGCATAATTAATTCTTTTGTTGACTCATTATTTATTTACTGTGAAAATCTTTAAAGCATCATTTTTGCTTTAGATAAGTATAAATAAACACTGCATTTTTCCCAACATGTTTTCGAACTGCTTTCGTAGTTTTCAAATCTGTACTTGCGAGTCCTTGTCATCAACATATCGAAAATGGCTGTACATGCTATTCCTTTTATCCTGGCATGGTCTTTTAACCGGCGGATTATAATACTTCAATCTTATTGCGAGAAGAATTACAACTCTGTCATCCTCATCATCAGTTAAAATACTTTTGTTAGTAGATGTAGATGCTGCTAACGCTTCAATCATCTGTAACTTAAATTATAAGAGATTCCTTTTGAGTTTTTGGAGGAATTTCTCTCTCTTTCATTTGATATTACATCTGGTTTTTACTTAAAACAAGAATTTGCTTCAGCTACAACAATGAAATTAATGGGTTCAAGAGACTTTGATGGTAAAAAATGATCCAAAGTTGTCTTTATATAATAAATATTTCCATAGGTTTTTTTCATCGATCTTATCTGAATTTGATTCTACTTCCAGTATGAGTCGTTCATATGCTTTGCCCGTAGCATAGTCATCATCCAAAAGCTCACTAAGTTCAGAATCTGATCTATTCATCAATTGTAAAATTTCTTCTGTGTGAGAATTCGTTTCCTTTTAGACACCTGAAAAACTTTTTGGTTAAAAACTAGCACAGTATTCCATAGAAAATAATAAAATGTGTATGAGAAAATTTTATTATTAAATAAATAAATAAAAAAAAATTAAAAGATACCTTACCAACTCCCACCAAAACACCCCAATTTGGGGGGGGGGAGCGATATATAGATGCAGATATCTGTGGAGAGGATAAAAATGCCATTCCCCATAACAAATGTATAAAAAAGAAGATTAATTACAAAAAAAGAAAAAAAAGGGACTCATCCATGGCTACCCCCCAAAAAATTTGGTATTAATTATATAATTATGTATATTTCATTTTTATTTTATGACTTCCATCAAAATTATTGAAACAGAAAACTCACATGGCAAGTATACCTTTACAGATGCAGTGACTCAAGTAACGCCCAACCCGAACGATCGTGCGGGTAACGAAATCCTGAGTTCTTACAAGCGACATTAATAGAGTATAATTAATATTTTGACTATTTTACAAGTATTTAAACATTAATACAAAAATTTGTATCTAAGCAATTAGAAATATATCAATAATTACCTTTTTACGAGAGATAAAAAGAAGACGTGTTTTCTTTGTACTTATAAACAAAGCTAGATTTGCTATGTGAAAGTAAAACATGGACTACAACCACCATCTGTTCACAAAAATTGATACTTAACACCTTCTGAAAATACACTCAATCGTTCGATTCGGACTTTTCTTACATGCGACTATTCCAGAAGCAAAAACGTATAAGAATATCTTACCCGTACGAACGTGCGGGTTGGGTATTGAAGGGATAATACACATATGATGGAAGAATATATTATAATAAATCATTATTTACTTGATAGGTGTAAAAAAAGAACACACGTACACGTATATATAGGGTATTGCTGAATTCGACCGACAAATTCAGAGGGGGTGATAGTAGGCAGCATGGGGGAGACAAATCACTATAGAACATGTGGGGCATGGAGTCGCAAATCACGTTTAATCGGTGAAAATTGCGATAATAGTAGTCACGGGTAGACAATGAGCAAGACGAGGGGAATTGCCAAGCAAATGGTAGTGGTGAAGAAATCAATTTTCTAAAACTCACCTGGGGAGAATAAAAGCGGCGAGCAAGTTGTCATTGGTGGGCATTAGGGTTTGCAATCCCGTGTCATATTTTCAATCCCGGGATTTCGGTATTACATTATCCAAATCCTGGGATTAGGATTGAACTATTTATTAAAAATACTTACATATTAGTATAGCTGAAATTGATTGTAAAATTGAAAATACAATTAAAAATTAATTTAATATTATTTTAATGAAACAAAAAAAATTAATTGATCATAAAAAACAAATAAAAATAGTACATAATGAAATTTTTAAAAAAAGCATATCTTCATTTCTTGTGTTTTTGTAAAATAAGCTTATAAAAACAATGCTTCTCCAGCGTTTCATTGTTGAAACCGCTTCTTATTATTGTTACACATTGTCCTGCCGAAGAAAATGTACGTTTGGATTCTTTACTAGTAGGTATTATCGTTATTAAATAGGAGTATGTTCTTTTCAGGTAGTCACCACGTCTCCTTCCATTTTCAAAATAGAGACATTTCTTTTTGAATTTTTGATGATAGTGTTTCATATCTAATAGACTACAATGGTGCATATACCTCTTTGATAACTTTATTTAGTTCTTCTGCTACACTTAATGGTTTTTGTATATAAATTGATCTAGTTATTGAATCAGAATGTGAATCAATTTCAAGTGTTACCTCATTTGAAATTGAGCTGTTAGTAATGCAAGGGATTTGAAGTGTCTCAAGTCTTCCAAGAAGGTCTGCTATTAATTAACGGCATTTAATTGAAGAGGGAACTGCGACAAAATCTATTCATGAGATGTTGCTTGTATTAAACATTGCAGTGAGCCACTTAGATCTGTGCGACGTTCCCTCATACGAGAAATGAGAACTGTGCATATATTTTTTGAACCTATAGTACACTTATAATTGCAGGAAAAAAATTCTATTTA